>MDKI01051491.1:0-24544 GCA_005239505.1 Nicotiana paniculata
TCCTATATTACTTGTCGACCACGTACACTTGCGTGTGCATTGGGAAATCAACCAACAGTAACAACAACAACAAACAGACTCGACAACCCAGAAATCGAACTCCAAAGTTCCAAAAAAAGGTGATTGCAAAAGCAAGCAAGAAAATCAGAAACTAACTTCACAACTTTGGAAAAGAAGAATCCAAGACTAGCTTCAAGAGATTAAGTGTTCTTTATAAGGTTTTACTCTAGAAAAAAACTCAAAAGCTCTCAATTTTTCTACTCAAGGATATTCAGTTATTGTATTTTTATTTCTCTCCAGTTGTGTTCTTTTCTGATCTCCAAGATGATGAAAGAGCATCTGTTAAGTAGGAAGTGAAAAGCACTTTTTTGGATAGCTTTTTGTTCACTCAAAATCTGTCCAAAATGACTGATATTTATTTACCAAAACCTGCCCAAAAGACTGTCCAAATAGGAGAAAGGACAGTCCTTTTCACCAAATTTACACACAAAGTAACGTAGTTGCATTTCTAGCATATTTCAAAAAGTGAAAGCAAACTACCCTACACTTTAATCTCATCATTCTACTTCCTACTCCTCATTTTACCAATATCAATATCATCCCCTACATATTTTGAATTAACCACCAAATAGATAATTGCATTTGAAGCACAAACAAACGGAAAAACAGAACTAGAACCATTAGATTTCAGAAACTTAACAGACAACTAACTAGAATAATAGCTTAAACAAATGAGCAATAACAAGTGATTCTGCCAAGATACTAAACTTTAGTTAATTAGTACGACGAATTAAACACGACAATTAAAAACTAAAAAATTACAAATTTGAACCTAAAGCTAATTTCAACACCACGAGCAGAAATTATGATACAAGAATCTGATTGAAACAATGAACTAACACAATAATTCAAAATCAACAAGCGACGACTAACACTACTAATAACATAAACAAACTGAATCGTCAATTATCAGAACATAAGCCTTAATTCTAAATGCTAACAAAATCATAAATTTAAAGAAGTTGATGAGGTCTTGGATCGATACTTAACATCGTGAAATCAAATATGCTCGTCTTAACACCACCAGGGAGGATGAACTGCGACCACCAGAATCGAGGTTTCTTGCCCATTCAATCACAATACGCTGAAAGACGGGTCAGTGACTTGAGAAAGCAAGAAACCTAGGGCATGGTGGCTTATAAAAGTGGATAGAGGCGGCTTGGCAACGGGTGTTTGCAGTGGTAGAAGGCGGAACAACAGTGGTGGTCGTCAGAATTTCGGCCGCCGGAGTTTCAGGTCAAGACCAATATAAAAAGATAGCCCCCACTGATCTATATCTATGTATGTAAAAATTAGGGGGAAAGGGTGGCTCAATCTTCACGACTTTGGGAAAAAAGGTGGCGGCTAGGGTTTCCTAGATCTAAAATTCATAGAGCTTGAGGGGTTTTTGAAGGGTTTGGTTTGAAGATATGGAAAGATGACGTATTGGATATTACATGGTGAAATTTTGGGAGTGATTGGACGCCGGTGGACGCCAGCAGGCGGTGGTTCCGCCATGGAGAGGGGCAGCTGCGGCAGAGGAGGAGTGGGAGAGAAGAGATGAGGCTCTAGGGTTTGAGAGAGTGAAATGAGGCCAAAAATCTGATTATATGGCCTTTACATGACAAATAAAATTGATTTTGGGACATTCGATCAAGGATAATAGACTGCTGAGATTTAATCTCTGAGACTTAACCAAAACGACGTAGTTTTGTCTTAAACTACGTCATTTTGGCCCCTCCCTTGACATCCCTCTCCATTGGCCTTGACATTGCACTCTTAGCCACCTAACCATTTCAATTTTAACCCATTTACCTTAATCATACTTATGAAACTAAATTTACACAAATAAATTAATTAATTAAGTAACTTATTCAAATAATCAATTAACTAGATTAATTCACCAATTTAATAGTTAGTTAATTCCTAAAATGCATAAATAAAGAAAGAACTATTTTTTTGGTATTTTTATGATAGGAAATATGCAATCAAAGACACAAAAATGAGAAAATATAATTAAAGTAACAAAACACTAATGACTATAAGAGTTGTTAAAATAGTGCAAAAATTAGGTATTCACAACAATGGGAACGATTCAAGGAGGAACATGACTTGAAGTAAGTCTAAGCCGAGATGTGTCGTTGATTACAAAAGGCTACCAGAGCTCAAAGGAGGCACAACTATTTGTTCTAAAAATCTCGAGGTTGGAAGTCCGCTCCAGTGTTCCAAGCCTAAGGTTGTATATCCTCGGAGGCCACCCTGTCATGAGGCAGAATCGAGGTGGTACAAAAGGTGTAATAGAGCCGATCATAATCAAACATGTCATGCAACCCCATGTGACAAACATGAAAACCATTCCTTTGAACTACAACAAAATCGTAGTTACCTACAAAGGCAAGGAAATCATAGAAGAAGTGGGGGAAACTGGAGGTTTGAATCGATCTGGGATGTGTTACTCTCCAGAAGAGTTTAGGAAGGCCAAGCAAATCAGAGAAGGCCAAATGCCAATAAAGAAACCAGTCACTGAAGAAGAGGCGGAAGAGTTTTTGAAAAAGATGAAAGTTTAGGATTACTCAAGCATTGATCAGTTGAGAAAGACTCCCGCTCAAATCTCTCTGCTCTCTCTGCTCATACATTCAAAATAGCATGCCCGTGTACTAATCATGATCCTGAATGAGGCACATGTCTCGGAGAAGATCACAGTGAATAATTTAGAGAAGATGGCCAACAGATTTTTTGAGGTGAACTGAATATCTTTTACTGATGATGAACTCCCCGAGGAGGGAGCCGGGAACAATAGGGCTTTTCACATGACTGTCAAATGTAAGGGGCACTATGTTGAGCGAGTAATGGTTGATGGAGGCTCGAGTGTAGATATATGCCCTCTCTCTACCTTACAAAGCATGAGAATCAATACAGATAGAATCCGACTCAGCAATGTCCACATCCGAGCTTTTGATGGCTAAACAAGAGATACCATTGGGAAGATCCACCTCTCCATGACAATTGGGCCGGTTGATTTTTAAATTGTCTTCCAAGCAGTGGACATGGAAACTTCTTATAACTTCATTCTTGGAAAGCCATGGATCCATATGGCTGAAGTTGTGCATCCACCTTGCATCAGATGCTCAAGTTCGAATATGATAGGCAAGAAATTAGGAAAGAAATTATTACTCACGAAAGAAGACATGTCATCCATTTTTAAAGACCCGTTAATCCCGTGTATTGAGTCCAAGGAAGTGTGTGAGTTCATTGTCTACCAGTCTTTTGAAGGGGTTGTTATGGACCATGTTGAGGAAGGAAAGCCCATTCTACATCCTCATCTTTCCGCCACATTTGTAATGGTGGCTGCACTTATGCTGAGGCAAGGTCATAATCTAAGAAAAGGGTTGGGGGCATCATTGCAAGGAATTTCGAAACCCATTTCTCCGTTCAGTAACAATGGTATTTTTGGCTTAGGTTTAGGCCAAGACAAGAAGATGAAGACAAATCCAAGCACCGCAAAAAGCATGGGTGGGTCTTGCAGCAACCGATCCCTCACATTTTCTACTCTTTTGTCGATCCACGACTCCATGGGGGTCAAAATTCCTCGGCACAAGAAAACATTGATGAAATTTGCTATGGCTTCAACAAGATGTTTTCTGAAGTTAATATGATTCAGGATGGTGAAGGCACCAGTCGTGCCGATATGCAACTAATTAGCCCAGACACCATGCTCAACAACTAGGAAGCAATTCCTGTCCCCACTAGGAAGGGGTCTTAGTAATTTTCTTTTGCAGCTTCTTTTTTATATTTGGGTTACTTTCAAGGTTGTAATCCAAACATCTCAGTATGATTGTTTTATTTTGATGTTAACCCTTCTATCCTTTCTGATTCAATGAAATGCAGTTTAGTTTCGTATTAAGTTTTGTATCTTTTCCTTTTCCTAATTCCTGTCATTTTGTTTCCATTTTAGTTTTGTTAATGTCGACTTTAGTAACATGACATGCATGAGGAATTCACGCCCAGATCTTAAAAAGCTGTTTAATTTCAAAATAATGCATTAAGAGGTTGAATATGATGAAGATGATGATGTTAAGGAGATAAAAAGAGAATTGGAAAAAATTGTAAACAAGTCTAAGACCAATCTCAATGAAACTGAGTCTAACCTTGGAAGTCATGAAAACATCAGAGAAACAAAGATAAGCATTTACACCGAACAAAAAAATAGAAACACCTTGATTCTAATTTTATTTGAATACAGAGATGTGTTTTCTTGGTCTTATGATGATATGTTGGGTTTAAGTGTTGATCTAGTGGTTCATAAGCTTCCCACGTATCCTGATTTTCCACCAGGCCAACGAAAGCAACAAAAATTTAAAACGGACATGCGTGTTAAAATTAAAGAAGAAATTATGAAGCGGTTGAGTGCTAATGTGGTCAGATCCATCTGATACACCACCTGGGTGGAAAATGTTGTGCATGTGCCAAAGAAGGATGGAAAAACTAAAGTATATGTTGACTACCGAAACCTGAACAAAGCAAGTCCAAAGGATAATTTTCCTTTACCAAACATCCATATCTTCGTAGATAATTGCACAAAGCATGAGATACAATCTTTCGTGGATTGCTATGCTGGGTACCACTAGATTCTAATGGATGAGGATGATGCAGTAAAGAGCATTTTCACCTCTCCATGGGGTACATATTGTTATATGGTCATGTCATTTGGTTTGAAGAAGCAGGGACAACTTATATGAGGGCCATGACCTCCATTTTCCACGACATGATGCACAAAGAGATTGAAGTTCTGATGATGTCATCATAAAGTCAAAGACATAGGCATATTGAAGTATATATCCATGATGTCATCATAAAGTCAAAGACACAAGCTGATCATGTGCGTGATTTGAATAAGTTCTTCAAACGGCTACGGAGGTATGACCTTAAGATCAATCCAGCCAAATGTGCATTTGGAGTTCTATATGTAAAACTCCTCCATTTTATAGTCATCCGCAGAGGAATCGAATCGGATCCATCTAAGATAAAGTCCATTCGAGATACGCCACCCCCCCCCCCTCCCAAGAACAAAATTGAAGTCATGAGTTTGCTCGGGAGATTGAACTATATCAGCAGGTTCATTGTTCAGCTCACAATCACGTGCGAGCCCATCTTTAAGTTGCTGAAAAAGGTTGCTTCTATCAAGTGGACGGACGATTTCCAAAAATCTTTTGACAGGATCAAAGATTATCTATCAAAATACTGGTCCCACCTGAACCTGGTAGGCCTTTGTTTTTATATCTATTGGTGATGGATAATTCCTTCGGATGCGTTCTGGGGCAACATGACGCGACAAGCAAAAAGGAATATGCAATCTATTATTTGATCAAGAAGTTCACCAATTATGAGGTTAAGTATACCCTTTTAGAAAGGACATGTTATGCCTTGACTTGGGTCACTCAAAAAATGAGGAATTATCTTTTGTCCTACACTACTTACCTCATATTCAGAATGGGTCATTTGAAGTAAAATTCCCATTGACAGGCTCGCAATATGGCAGATTCTGCTCACAGAGCTCGACATCGTTTATGTCATTCGCACCGCAATGGAAGCACATTCTTTGGCAGAGAACAGTTAGTGATGATTACAAGCCACTGGGCACATACTTCCCATACGAAGAGGTCAACTCGATAAAGGAAGTAGTTTCAGACGACATCCATGTATGGATGTATTTTGTTGGGGATGCCAATATAAAAGGAGTTGGGATCGGGCAATCCTCATCTCACCTATTGGACAAATTACCCTGCAACGGCCCAACTTTGGTTCTTCTGTACCAATAATATAACAGAATACGAAGCTTGTATCATGGGTCTAAAAGTGGCCCTCGATCTGGATGTGCATGAACTGTTGGTTATGGGATATTTTGACTTGCTTATCTGGCAAACCAAGGCAAATGAGAGACCCAGACATAAAGCTAATTTCATACAGATAATGTGTGCAAGACCTGAGCAAAAGATTCAAATCCATTGAGTTCAGGTAAACTCCCAGGTTTCACAACGAGCTAGCCGATGCCTTGGCTACCTTAGCCTCGATGCTCCCATATCCAGGCAACACTCATATTGATCCATTGGAAATCCAAGTTAGGAATCAACACAGTTACTATAATAGTATTGGGATAGAACTAGAAAGTGAACAATGGTATCATGACATAAAACGATTCCTGAAAGCAAGGGAATACCCGGAGCATGCCAATAGAGAACAAAAAAGAACTATAAGGCGGCTCAGCGGTAGTTTTTTCTTGAACAGAGAAATCCTGTACAAAAGGACCCTAGATTTGAACTTGTTAAGATGCATAGATGCTAAAGAAGCTGAGTGGATCATGAATGAAGTGCATGCAGGGGTATATGGGCCTCACATGAATGGATAAGTTTTGGCGAAGAAGATTCTGCGAGCAGGATATTATTGGCTTACTATGGAGTGGGATTGCTTTAGTATTGTTCGCATGCGTCACCAATGCAAGATTCATGGCAACCTTATTCACTCGCCTCCATCGGAATTGCATCCCATGTCCTCTCATTGGCCTTTTTGTTGCATCGAGAATGGATATTATTGGGTAAATCGAGCCATAGGCTTCAAATGGGCATAGATTCATTTTGGTCGCCATTCATTACTTCACCAAGTGGGTGGAGGCAGCTACTTTCAAAGAAGTCACCAACAAATCAGTGGTAGACTTTGTTCATTCCAGCATCATCTGTCATTTTGGTATCCCAAAGACCGTTATCACTGACAATGCAACCAATCTGAATAATCATCTAATGAAGGAGGTACACGAGCAATTCAAAATTTTGCATCGCCATTATACCCTCTACCGGCCAAAAGCGAATGGATCCGTTGAAGCGGCAAACAAGAACATCGAGAAGATTCTTAGAAAGATGATCTAAGGGTCCAGACAATGGCATGAAAAGTTGTCTTTTTCTCTTTTGGGTACCGCATGGCTGCTTGCATATATGTGGATGCAACTCTTTATATTCTGGTATACGAAATCGAATTGATAATACAAACTGAAGTCAAAATTCCCTCTCTCAGAATCATTGTGGAATCGGAGATTGAATACACTAAGTGGGTGTCACGACCCCAAATTCCCTCCATAGAATGTCATGATGGCACCTAGTCTCTAAGACTAGGTAAGCCTAACATACATGCGAAATATAACTGAAATATCAAATATCCTCTCAAATACTCAACAACTATTTATAAAGAAAACTTCGCAACTCAACATAAACAAACTTCTCAAAAGCTGTTGATAACAATTCACAAGCTCTATGAGTAAGTACTAATCATCCCTATACAACAGTGTGTCTATAAAAGGAAAGAAAATAAAGTAGACTAGATAGAGGGTTAGTCCGAGGCCTGCGGACACCGACAGGTATACCTTGAAGTCTATGAAGCTGAGCTCGTCTCACTAGTGTCTGGACTGGTAGGAGGTAACTGGATCTACACAATAAGATGTACAGAAGCGTAGCATGAGAACACCACAACGGTATCCAGTAAGTTCCAAGACTAACCTCGGTAGAGTAGTGACGAGATCAGGTCAAGGCCCTACCGGAATAAATAAGAAACTGAACATGTATATAACAATGTAATAATGATAACAATGTAAATGAAACAACAAAGAAGTATACCAAGATTAGCTACACCGAACTAAGGCAAATAATGCATCACGGAAGAAAACAACGAATGTTATGCCAAGGAAAACAAGCAACCAAAACACAAGTGAAGTAATAGAAAAGTATCAACAAGAATCACTACCGAGGTACCGCCTCGTAGTCTCAAATTACAAAACAATTCACAATCATTCCTTATATCACCGTGGGATCCTTGCATTTAGTTTTGAAAATCATTTTTCCCAAAATAGCTTCCCGCGTTTTAGCCCACCTTAGCACACCGCGTGGATTCAAGTAGTTCCCTTACTAACAACACGCGTATCAAGCCCACCTTATCTCACCGCATGCGCTTCAACCCCAATTTCTTATGCCATCGCATACATATCAATATCACAATGTATCACAAATCGCACCCCAAGTGCCCAATATCACAATTTGCCAAAGAAATCAACAATAATGATGTTTCCACAATAATAGCCCATGGCTCAACCACAATATACACAAGAGTCTCAACAATAACAACCGGAAGTGAATAACTCAACAATAATAGTATTTCACAACTTAACAACTTTGCCTCAATGTGAATCAGGGCCTTTATAACTCAATACCAATTTCAACAACAAGATATTCCAAGAATAGCAATTTTAAGTAAGAAACTCAACAATCAAATAATGACTAAGTAATAGAGGAAACGATAATTTAAACTAGGCATGTAGAGGAAAATAACAAGTAAGAGGTAAGGCAATTAAATCACGTGAAGATAGACTAAAGATGATGAATATAACATATTATGGCAACTCAATTAAAGGCATGAAAAGAATCTACATAGCTAGAACCGGTCAATTACCATATTTAGCCCGTGTACACACTCTTCACCGTGTGTACACGGCTTCCACACATCACAATTTACACAAAACAAGACCAATCCAAAAAGGTAATTCCCCCACAAAGTTAGGCAATACATTTACCTCAAAACAGGCTAACTCAATCCACTAGTAAGCCTTTCCCTCGATTATCCAACTCCGAACGACTCAAATCTATCCAAAACAACTTTACACCATAAATATAATCAAACTATAGGAAACTATTCCGAACAATAAAGTTACGATCTTTAAAGATAAATAAAAAGTCAACTCAAAAAGTCAACCCCGAGGTCGCGTCTCGGAACCCGACCAATAACTCAAAAATCATTCTAGTGCAAACTAGGGCAGGAAGATTTTATTCATTTTGTTCTTATTTGATGGCTTTGCAGGCCCCTTCGTAGAGAACATGTAACGATTAAATATTGCAATTTCAGTTTCTCATCAGAAGAAAGAAGTCTTTTGATCACCGAATAGTTAGAGTTAACTTTGATAATGTGTCAGCAACTCAGAGTCTCAAGATTCATCTTCTCAATTTCGGATTAGGAATGCCAGCAACTGAGATGGAGTCATAATCTTTTCTTCGAAGAGCATCAAGATCCAATCTAAGGTCAACACAAACGAGTAGGTCAAGAATCAATATTTGACTCCAGAAGACATATAGATAGGAATTTTGTAACTCTTAGCTTGCAGGAATATGTAATTATCTTCTCTTTCTTCTTTTGATGTAAACAACAAGTAACAGTAACAACAACAACAACAATAACAACAATAACAAAAACAGTCTTAACTCCAATGTCCGGTAGTCCCAGCTACCAAAATTTTCCCAGAACTGCACTAACCTGATTCCTTTATAGCCAAGGATATGTAGGCAACCTAGAAAGCAAGGTTCAGTCACCTTTTTCACAAAAAATGCTTTCATTGGAGTGATACATGAGAAAAATTAGCTATGGTATTCGCTTTCTTTGCAGGGAAACACTTCATGTTCTCGAGCAAAGAGGGGCAACTGTAATTATCTAATTTTTCCTCTTTCTATTTCTCCTACATTACATTTTTTCTAGGTTTATTGTGTGTGTGTTTATAGATATTAGAATTAGGCTTTAATTAGTTTGCTTAAGGGGTTAAAAGGATTGGGTTTTTCTATTGCGATCCAAATTGCGAAGAATTTAGAGGAAAATCAGCAGCCCAATTCGTTTGACCAAGTTTAATTGTTGGCTTGCCATGACCCATATCAAAACGGCGTAGTTTCATAATAAAACTACGTCGTTTCACTTAATGAATTTGAGAAAAAATCTCATCCATTAAATCCCATCTAATCCAACGGCTCTCATCATTTGCCACCCTAGGTATTTAAATCCTAGGTTAGCCAAAAAATTTCCCCTATTTTCCCTAATCTCTCCCCTTCTCTTCTCTTTCCCCTCACTCTCTCCTCCCTCCATCAGACCAGTCGTCCGCCCCATCTTCGCCTGCCGGAAATTTCCACCACCGGTGGAGCAACACCAAACCACCCACTTTTGCACTTTTCTCTTCCTCTCCTCATCCTCTACACCAATTTGAACCCCAAATCCCGATAATCACCCTCAATATCCGTAAATCTAAGCCTAACCGAAACCTAGTCTCCGCTCACCACCCAAAACTCCAAAAAGTTTATGCCTCCACTCTCCTCTTACTCTCCTCTACCCAATTTAACGACTCTATAATTTAGTTCCTCCCAAACTCCACACCATACTGTCCATCCACCCCACTGTCGCCTCACCACCGACCGCCCCACTATCCAAGCCAACCTCCACCACTGACAAGCCTTTATTTTTACCATATTTTGACCTACGGACACCCATTTCCTTTTGGTATGACGCCAAATTTATTGAATGTATTATTTTTCGAAATGAAACGAGTTTTCAAGGTTGGATAGTCGCTACTTGAAGTCCCCGACATCGTCTCTTTTTTTTATTTGGTCTCAAGTTCCTCTGAATTTGGTATAAACTTGAACGATAATCCTTTCCTCCATGTTTCTGATTTATTTGTTTCACAACTGTTTTATTGTAGTTGTAATAATGTAAATTCTGTTAGTGGTCAATTTTAGTTCATGTTCTATCCAGTTTTCAATTTCGTCTTCGTTTAGCTGAAGCTTTTTCACCTAAATGTTTCACTTTTAACATGTGTTTTGCTTGGTTTGAATGAAGCAATTAGTTCTAGCTCCTTTTGTTGGTTAGTAATTGATGTCTAGTTACTTGTTTCATGTTTTGGTTTGTTGCAAATGAGGAGTTTATTTAGTTAAAGCTGAAGATTAGATAAAGTAATGATGTATTACGGTACATTAGCAGCTTACTTTTTGGTACTAAATTGGTGGAAAGTACATTTTCTTCCAGGCTTTTGTCACTTTAGTTGGTTTGGACTGTCCTTTCCCTTTTGGAAAGCCTTTGGATAGACTTTTACCACACAAAAATAAGTCTTTTGGGCAGGTATTTGGTAGCAAAAGTTAGTCCTTTTGGACAGACTTTTGGTAAACAAATATCTGTCCAAAAGGTGTTTTTATTTCCTACTTAAGAGCTTATTCTCACACACTATTTTACAATCGATCACACATATCCTAGCAACTTTGAGAGAAAAATTAGCACCTGAACACATAGAGTAAGCTGAACATCGTAAGCCTTGGTTGAGTCTTAGAGTGCAATATCTTTTAGAAACATATAAGAGTCTTAGAGTTTGATTATGAGTTCCTTCTCTTGAAGAATCACTAGTTTTAGTGAGATTCCTGGGCTATTTGAACAAAGATTTCAACCTCTGAGGCCATAGTTCCTGGATACCATAATGCAAACCTACAAAAAACCTTTGCACTCTCTCTGCATCAGTGGGAAGTATCATAAGTGCATGGCGATGGACAATTCATAGAATCTCGCCTCATAGTCGGTCACCGACAACTAACCCTGCTGGAGTTGCTCGAACTTGAATCACAGCTCTTCCCTCTAAGGGGGTGGAATATATTTATCCAGAAAGAGGCGTGTGAACTGGTCCCATGTCAAGGGAGGAGAACCTGCTGGCATGCCCGAGAGATAGGATTGCCACCATCTATGGGCCCTGCCCTCCAGCTGAAAGGTGGTAAAGTCTACCCCATGGGACTCCAATATCCTCATGTTGTGCAGTCTGTCCCTGCAATGATCGATAAATTCCTTGGGGTCCTCATGTTGATCATCTCCAAAGACAGGAAGATATAGCCTGGTCCAACTGTCCAATAGCTTTTGCGGCTCATCGGCCGTAGCTGGTCTGTGCTCTAGTATAGCCGCTGCAACTGGCTGAGCTCCTCCCACGGGTAGTGTGCCGGGGTTCTGGTATACGAAAGCTGCATGCCCTGGAGCCTGAGCGGTAGGGGTATGTGCTCCCCCTACCGTTTGATATGTGGCTGGTTCATTTCGAAATAAACTAGCATGTGTCATGGAATCCATGAACCGCAACATACGACCCATGACCTCCTAGAATCTTGGTGCGGACATGAAATCCAAGGGGTTGGCTCCGCCGCAGGCACCTCTCCCTTCTCCTCAATAACAATATCCTCTACATGATCCACTAGTGGCACAACTGGAGCAACTCTAGGACGCTCTCACCCTCTACCACGAGTTGGAGTCCTCTCTCGGCTTATGCCTTGGCCTCTAGTAGTAGGGGAGAATCTCCTCCACGGTCGGGTACATCTTATGCGCGCGTTCTCACCATCTGTGAGTGAATAAGAGAAACATACTTATCTCAATGTCAAATGCACGATAGGAGATGAAGAAAGAGTAGTTTCCTAACAGCCTATAGCCCTTTGAAGATAAGTACGGATGTCTCCGCACCGATCCACAAGACTCGATTAGGCTTGCTCATGACTTGTGAGACCTACTTGAACCTAGTGTTTTGATACTATGTTGTCACAACCCAATTTTCTCTATAGGCCGTAATGGCGCCCAACACCGCCGCTAGGGAAACCAACGGTGAAATAGCCATGTATTAATTCTTTATAATAATTTCAGAATAGTTCATTTTTATTTATTAAGTAAATGAGAAGTGGAAAAATTATAGTAAAGTAAAGCGTGAACCAATGAAAAAGCAAGATACGGAAATAAATACCCAAAACCATAAAGTGTCTACTAGCATATTCCTAGGACCCGGTGTCACAAGTGTATGAGCAAATAGTAGAATATGCATAACACCTACGCTATTGTCTGAAATAAGATAGACGGAAAGTAAATACAAAAGAGAGACTGTGGGTGTTGCAGAATGGACTCAGAGAGCAGCTCACCACTGTGCCTCAGGGTAATGGGGGTGTGCGCCTGAATGACTGCCAGATGCACCTGCCTCAGATCATGCACGAATAGTGCAGACGTGTAATGTGAGTACATTAACAATATGTACCTAGTAAGTATACAGTCTAACCTCAAAGAAGTAGTGACGAGGGGTCGACACTGACACTTACTACGGGCCAATAATAAAATACAGAAATTCCTAATATGCATGAAATAAAAGAATAATAATAACAACACAATAACCATCAATGAATAAATGGTTCTTTAACAAATAGTCAATTTAAAAGTCTCCAATGGACACATGCTAACTCCAACAAATTCCAGGCCATTAAATAAATTATAACCTCTCAAGTCATAAAAAAAATATCAGGTGTATTCAGGCTCCAAGCATTTTCACGCACGATTTATACCGAGGTCGTACGACCCGATCCAGAATAATGTGTACACTATCGAGGGTTGAGCAGCACGAACCATAGATCCATCTATTATATTGCGAGGCGTTTGACACGCTCCACAAGAAGAGAGGATACTCTATGAACGTCCTATTTAAAAGCTAACACAAGACTAATACACAAGGAAGCACAATTTCTATTAACGTTCAAGTAAATCGCCAAAACTCAAAGTAAGTGAAATTCGGTCTCTACGAATATTTTATCAAGTTTCAATATAATTTAGGCACTTAAAATTAACTAGTAAAACGATACAAGTATTTCATGATTTGGGTCCTAAAACTACCCGAACTTAAGCATGAAGAGTAGCTACACACGGACTCTCGTCACCTCGTGCCTACGTAGCCCCCATAATTAGAAGCAAGTAGTAATTTAGAACACCTATGGGGTAAATTCCTTCTTACAAGGTTAGGCAAGAGACATACCTCGTCCCGAAGCTCACTTTCCAGCCCACAAATTCACTCTAAGGCCTCAACTTGATGCGGAACAATCCGAAGCTATCCAAATATTATATAAATCAATCAATATGCACTCACAAGCTGATAATTTAGCTATTAAACTGATTACCCAACCCAAATGGGAAGATTCCTAAAATTCAACCCCAGGCCCACGTGCACGGATTTCGAAAATTTTCGAAGATAAATGTTACCCATAATCTCATGAACTCAAATATAATTTTCACCCAATTCCATAATCATTTTCGTGGTTAAATCTCATATTTATCAAAATCTAGGTTTTTCAACTAAACCCAAAATTTCTACAATTTATATGTTAAGAATCTACCCATAATGCATGTATTAAACTCATATTGTTTAGAAATTACTTACCTCAAAGTGCTAGGTGAAAATGAACCTCACTGCCTCCAGCGATTTTCGCACCTACGACAAAACAGTCGCACCTGTGGCTCCGGTTCTGCGGACAAATCGACACAGGTGCGGACCTTGCCCAGGCCAGCCACTCTCGCTTCTGCGGATTTTTCTCCGCTCTTACGCGAACGCGCCTGCGGTCCAAGTCCTCTTTTGCGCCTCTAGGCCACCTTGGCCTTTTCCGCATCTGCTACCTCGCAGGTGCAGAATATTCCTCGCACCTGCGCTCCCAGGCCATCTCTACAGAACCTCGCACCTGCGATGACCCCACCGATCTGCGTGACCACACCTGTAGGCATACCCTCCGCAGGGGTGATGACACCAGACTTTAACAGCAACAACAACTCCCCAATTCCAAGTTCCAATTAATTTTCGATCCCAATTTCACCCGAGGCCCCGGAACCCCTTTCGAGCATACCAACAAGTTTGAAACCATAATATGGAGTTTCTTGAACTCTCAAAACACGAAAAACAATATCAAAACTAAGAATCGCACCCCATAACCAAATTGGATCAAATTATGAACTTCAAGTTTTCAACTTGCTCCGAACGCGCCGAATCATACTTAAACTACTCGGAATGACACCAAATTTTGCGAGCAAGTATTAAGTCACCACATAGAACTATTCCCAGGCTCGGAATCCTAAATGTAACTTGATAACACCAAAACCTACTCCAAACAAAAAAGGAACTTGAAAACCTTCAATGCTCCAACTTTCAACATTAAGTGCTGAAATGCTCCCTGGTCACCCGAAACCCGATCCAAACACACGCCCAAGTCCGAAATTATCATACAAACCTATTGGGACGGTCAAATCCCATTTTTTAGGTCGTTTACTCAAAATGTTGACTCAAGTCAAACTTAAACATTATAAGCCGCTATTAAGGAACTAAGTGTTCTAATTCCAACCCGAACTAACCATCCCCGCAAGTCTTAAAATAGTAAAAGCACATATGGATAGTCTTAATTTGGGGAATGAGGATTTAGAAAGCAAAACGACCAGTCAGGTCGTTACATTCTCCACCTCTTAAGCAAACGTTCATCCTCGAACGGGTCTAGGATCATACCTGGAGTGTCGAATAGGTGTGGATATCTTCTCTGCATGTCCTCCTCAGTCTCCTAAGTCACCTTCTAGACTGATTGACCCCTTCACTGAACCTTTATTGCATAAATCTTCTTGGACCTCAACTGGTGAACTGCCTCTCAACAATTGCAACTAGCTCCTCCTCGTAACCAAGGCTCTCATCTAGCTGAACTGTGTTGTAGTCTAACACATGCGACCTATCGCCATGATACTTCTGGAGCATAGACACGTGAAAAATCGGATGAACTCCCAATAGACTAGGAGGCAAATCAAGCTCATAAACAACCTCCCCAACTCGCCTCAACACCTCAAATAGGCCTATAAACATTGGGCTCAACTTGCCCTTCTTCCCAAACCTCATGATTCCCTTCATCGACGAGACTTTCAAGAGAACCTTCTCGCCCACCATAAATGATAAATCACGCGCCTTCTGACCCACGTAACTTGTTCGTCTAGACTGTGCTGTGTGAAGTCGCTCCTGAATCAACTTTACCTTCTCTAAGGCATCCTTCACTAAATCAGTACCATATAACCTAGCATCGTCGGGCTCGAACCATCCAATGAGCGAACGAAATCTCCAACCGTACAAAGCCTCAAATGGAGCCATCTCAATGCTGGACTAATAACTATTGTTATAAGAAAACTCGGCCAAAAGCAAGAATCGATCCCACTTCCCTCCAAAGTCAATCATACATGCTCTGAGCATATCCTCCAAGATGAGAATCGTCTGTTCCGACTGCTCTTTGATTTTTTGATAAAAGGCTGCTCTGAGCTATACCCGAGTCCCCAACTCACTTTGTACTGCCTCCAAAAATGCGAAGTAAACTGAAGGCCTCTATCTGATATGATGGAAACAGGCACACCATGCAACTGAACAATCTCCTGAATGTAAATCTGGGCCAATCTTTATGAAGAATACGTAGTCACAACCGGAATGAAGTATGCCGACTTGGTCAACCTGTCGAAAATGACCCAAACTGCATCAAACTTTCCCAAGGTCCAGGGCAACCCAACTATGAAGTCCATAGTGATGCGCTCCTATTTCCACTCAAGTATAACCATCTGCTGGAGTATGCCACCTGGCCTCTGCTGCTCATACTTGACCTTCTGGATATTTAGACATCTCGCCACATACTCAACTATGTCCTTCATCCACCGCCACCAATAATGCTGCTTCAGGTAGCGATACATCTTCGTAGCACCTGGATAAATAGAATATCGAGAACTATGTGCCTCCTGTAGAATCATCTCCCTTAATCAATCAACATTAGGAAGACATAGACAACCCTAAAGTCGCAGAACACCATCCTCAATGATAGTAACCTCACTGGAACCACCTGTAGTACCATCTCCCTAAGAACCAACAAGTGCGGATCGTTGAACTAACAAGACTTGATCTGCTCGAATAATGAAGACTGGGCGAGTACGCATGCAAAGACTCGGCTGGGCTCTAAGATATCCAACCTCACAAGTCAGTTAGCCAAGGACAGAATGTCTAAAGCTAATGGCCTCTCTTCTGCTGAAATGAATGTCAAACTACCCATACTCCCAGCCTTTCTTCTCAAGGCATCCATAACCATATTCTCTTTGCTCGGATGATAAAGGATGGTAATATCATAGTCCTTTAGTAGCTCAAGACACCAGCGCTGCCTCAAATTGAGATCCATCTGCTTGAAAAAATGTTTCAAGCTGCAACGATCGGTGTAAACCTCACAGGACACCCCAAAAAGATAATGCCTCCAGATCTTAAGAACATGAACTATCACGGCTAACTCCAAATCGTGTACGGGGTAGTTCTTCTCATGTGGCTTCAGATTACGTGAATCATATACAATAACTCGCCCCTCCTGCATCAATACACAACCCAGGTTAATGTGTGAAGCGTCACAATACACAATATACATCCCTGAACCAGAAGATAACACTAACACCGGTGCTGAAGTCAATGTAGTCTTGAACTTTTGAAAGCTCGCCTCGTAATCATCGGACCATTGGAAGGGAGAAACCTTCTGTATCAATCTAGTCAAAGGTGTTGCAATAGATGATAAGCCCACCACAAACTGGCGATAATAACCTGCTAACCCCAAGAAGCTCTTAATCTCGGTGGCTGTGGTGGTACGAGGCCAACCTGAACCGCCTCGATCTTCTTGGGATCTACCTTAATACCCTCGCCCGATACAACATGCCCCAAGAATGCTATAGGATCTAACCAGAACTCACACTTGGAGAGCTTAATGTATAACTTCTGTTCCCACAAGGTCTGAAGCATGACTCTCAAATGTTGTGCGTGCTCCTCCATGCTACACGAGTAGATCAATATGTCATCAATGAAGACTATGACAAACGAGTCAATTTATGGACTGAACACCCGGTTCATCAAATCCATAAACGGCACCGGGGCGTTAGTCAAACTGAAGGACAGTAACTAGAAACTCATAGTGGTCGTATCTAGTTCGGAAAGCCGTCTTCGAAACATCCTAATCACGAATCTTCAACTGATGATACCTCGATCTCAAGTCGATCTTAGAGAACACCCTGGAACCCTGCAACTGTTCAAACTAATCATCAATACGCGGCAACAAGTACTTGTTCTTAATGGTAACTTTCTTCAACTGGCGGTAATCAATGCACATCCGCATAGTCCCTTCTTTCTTCTTCAAAAATAACACTCGTGAACCCCAAGGCGACACACTCGGTATGATGAACCCCTTTGCTAGAAACTCCTCAAATTTTTCTTTCAACTCCTTCAACTTTTTTGGATCCATGCGGTACGATGGAATAAAGATAGGCTGGGTACCTAGGACAAATCAATACAGAAATCGATATCTTGAACTGGTGGCATGCCTGGTAGATTAAAAGGAAACATATCGAGGAACTCCCGAACCACGAGCACTGAATCAATCGATAGATTCTCTAAAACCGTATCCTAAACATAAGCTAGATAATCCAGACAACCCTTCTCGACCATGTGTCAAGCCTTCAGAAAAGATATAACTCGACTAGATGCACTGACAAACGAACCCCTCCAATCCAATCTAGGCAACTCTGGCATCACCAAGGTAACAGTCCTGGCATGGCATTCAAGGACAGCGTGATATGGAGACAACCATTCCATGCCTAGGATGACCTCAAAGTCGGTCATATCAAGCAATAGAAGATCCGCTCTAGTCTCATAACCACAGAAATTCATGATATAGGACCGATAGATCCGATCCACAACAACAGAATCGCCAACTAGCAAGGACACATATATAGGATTACCCTAGGACTCATGAGGAACACCTAGAAAATGATAAAATAGAGAGGAAACATATCGATATGTGAACCCTGGATCAAATAGTATCGAAGCATCCCCACCGCAGACAGAAATACACGTGATCACAACATCTGAGGCTACTGCATCTGGGTCTGGAAGGAAAGGCATAGAACCTAGCTGGAGCACCACCTAACTAGCCTCCACCTCTAGGATGGCCCCTACCCACCTGCCCTCCACCTCTGGACGGGAAGATGGCGCTGTAATCATAGGCTGATGACCCTGTTGTACTACCTTGACTCGAAGCTTGGGGAAGAATCTTCTCACATGACCAAGATCCCCATACTTGAAACAGCCTCTCAGTGTAGGAAATAATTGAACCTGACTCAGACCCTGGGACCTGAACTCCCACTAGAGGCGGCGGTGTAGGATAGGTGGGCTTGCTAGACTGACTTCTCACAAAATAACCTATGCCCCCAGATGGAGCACCACTAAACCCTCCAGAATATCGAAATTTCTTGTCCCTTGGCGTCTGCTCTCAGCCCCGCTGACGAACACTCTCGATCCTCTCAGCTATCTCCACAACCAGCTCAAAAGAAGTCCCTATCTCAACCTCTCGGACCATGGTGGTCTGGATACCAGAGTGCAAACTCGCAACAAACCTCCGCACTCTCTCTGCATCAGTGGGAAGTATCATAAGTGCATGACGAGACAACTCAGAAAATCTCGCCTCATAGTCGGTCACTGAGATATAACCGACTTAGAACTGCTGGAACTGAAATCGCAACTCTTCTATCTGAGAGGGTGGAATATATCTATACAGAAAGAGGCGTGTGAACTGGTCCCAAGTCAAGGGAGGAGAACCTGCTGGCCTGCCGAGAAGAAAGGACTGCCACCATCTACGGGCCCTGCCCTCCAGTTGAAAGGTGGTAAAGTCCACCACGTGGGACTCCAATATCCTCATGTTGTGCAGTCCGTCCCTTCAACGATCGATAAAGTTTTGGGGGTCCTCATGTCGCTCACCTCCAAATACAAAAAGATGTAGCATTCTCCATCTATCCAATAGATTTTGCGGCTCATCGCCCGCAGCTGGTCTGGGCTCTGGTATAGCCGTTGCGACTGGCTGAGCTCCGCCCATGAGTAGTGCGCCAGGGGTCTGGTATACGGCAGTTTCATGCCGTGGAGCCTGAGCGGTAGGGTTTGTGCTCCCCATCTCTCCTGATATGTGGTTGGATCTGCTGAAAATAAACCAGCATGCGTCATAAAATCCATAAACCGCAGCATACAGCCCATGACCTCCTGAATCCTGGTGCGGACATGAAATCCAATACGGTTGTCTTTGCTGAAGGAACCTCGCCATACTCCTCAATAACAGTATCCTTCACTAGATCCATTTGTCTCACAACTAGAGAAACTCTAGGACACACTTTCATCTACCACGAGTTGGAGCCCTCCCTCTTCCTCTGCCTCGGCCTCTAGTAATAGGGGGAGCAGATCCTCCACGGTTGGGTACATCTATCATGCGTGTTCTCACCATCTGTGTGAGAATAAGAGAAATATACTTAGCACAACATCAACTGCACGATAGGAGATGAAGAAATAGTAGTTTCCTCACACCCTATAGCCCCTCGAAGATAAGTATGGACGTCTCTGCACCAATCCGCAAAACTCTATTAGGCATGCTCATGACTTGTGAGACCTACGTGAAACTAGTGCTCTAATACCATGTTGTCACGATCCAATTTTCCTATAGGCCGTGATGACGCCCAACGTCGTCGCTAGGCAAGCCAACGGTGAACTAGCCATGTATTAATTCTTTTTAATAATTTAAAAATAGTACATTTTTATTTATTAAGTAAATGAGAAGTGGAAAAATTATAGTAAAGTAAAGCGTGAACCAATGAAAAAGCAAGATACGGAAAATAAATACTCAAAACCATAAAGTGTCTACTAGCATATTCCCAGGACCCGGTGTCACAAGTGTATGAGCAACTAGTAGAATATGCATAACACATATGCTACTGTCTGAAATAAGATAGACGGAAAGTAAATACAAAGCAGAGACTGTGGGTGTTGCAGAATGGACTCAGAGAGCAGCTCACCACTGTGCCTCAGGGTAACGGGGGTGTGCGCCTGAATGACTGCCAGATGCACCTGCCTCAGATTATGCACGAATAGTGCAGACGTGTAGTGTGAGTACATTAACAATATGTACCTAGTAAGTATCCAGTCTAACCTCGAAGAAGTAGTGATGAGGGGTCGATATCGACACTTACTACGGGCCAATAATAAAATACAGAAATTCTTAATATGCATGAAATACAAGAATAACAATAATAACACAATAACCATCAATGAATAAATGGTTCTTTAACTAATAGTTAATTTAAAAGTCTCCAATGGACACATGCTAACTACAACAAATTCCAGGCCATTAAATTAATTATAACCCCTAGAGTCATAAAACTAATATCAAGGGTATTCAGGTTCCAAGCATTTTCACGCACGATTTATGCCGAGGTGATACTGCCCGATTGAGAATAACGTGTACACTACATGATTGGTTACTACACACAGACTCTCGTCACCTCGTGCATATGTATCCCCCATACTTCGAAGAAAATAGTAATTTAAAATATATGTGGGGTAAATTCCTCTTACAAAGGCAAGAGACTTACCTCATCCCGAAGCTCACATTCCAGCCCACAAATTCACTCTAAGGCCTCAACTTGGTGCCGAACAATCCGAGGCTAGAAATTTTTTATTTAAATCAATCAATCTACACTCACAAGCTCATAGTTTAGCTATCAACGTGATTACCCAACTCAAATTGGAAGATTTCTAAAATTCACCCCCGGGCGCACATGCCCGGATTCCGGAAATCTTTGAAGATAAATGTTACCCATAACCTCACGAACTCAAATATATATTTTGCACCCAATTCCATATACATTTTTGTGATTAAAGCTCGTTTTTATCAAAACCTAGGTTTTTCTACTAAACTCAAAATTTCTACAATATATATGTTAAGAATCTACCCAAAATTCATGTATTAAACTCATATCATTTAGAAATTACTTACCTAAAAGTGCTAGGTGAAAACCCTCTTCAAAGAGCTCTAAAATCGCCCTACAAGTGAAAGAAATAACCAAAAATCCTAAGTCCCGACATTACATGAACCTTACTGCCTCAAGTGATTTTTGCAACTGCTACAAATAGTCACACCTGCGGCTCCGTTTTTGCGGACCTTGCCCAGGACAACCACTCTCGCTTCTGCAGACGAAATCCGCTTCTGCTGGTCCATTTCTGTAGATTTTTCTTCGCTCCTACGCGAACGCGCCTGCGGACCAAGTCCGCTTCTGCGCCTCCAGGCCACCTTGGCCATTTTCGCATCTGCAACCCATAATCCGCATCTGCGACTACGTAGGTGGGGAATATTCCTTGCACCTGCGGTCCCAGTCCATCTCCACAGACCCCGCACCTGCGATGACCCCATCGCATCTGCGTGAGTGCACCTGCGGAAATACCCTCCGCTGGTGTGAAGATATCATACTTCAGCAGTAACACAAAAAACAACATCAAACCTAAGAATCGCACACCAAAATCATATTGGGTCAAATTATGAACTTCAAGTTTTCAACTTGCTTCGAACGTGCCGAATCATACATAGACTACTCGGAATGACACCAAATTTTGCGTGCAAGTCTTAAATTAACATACAAAACTATTCCCAGGCTCGGAATCCTAAATGGACCTTGATAACACCAAAACCTACTCCAAACCAAACTTAAAGAACTTGAAAACCTTCAATTCTCCACTCAACATTAAATGTCGAGACGCTCCCAGGTTATCCGAAACTCAATCCGAACATACGCCCAAGTACGAAATCATCATACGAATCTATTGGGACCGTCAAATCCCGGTTCTGGGGTCGTTTACTCAAAATGAAACCATTATAAGATGCTATTAAGGAACTAAGTGTTCTGATTTTAACCTAAACCCTTCTGAACCCGAACTAACCACCACCGCAAGTCATAAAATAGTAAAAGCACATACAAGGAGTCTTAATTAGGGAAACAAGGGTCTAGAAAATAAAATGACCTGTCGGATCGTTACACATATTTTGGTTATTATTATCATGACATAAATGTCCACCCTTTTCCAATGCTTTTAGTGCATTCCTTGTGTCCATGATTCAAAGAGTTGTGGATAAGTTCTTTTTGAGTATTTCTCTTTTGGTCATTATTGTTAGTATTAGCTTGTTTTGGTGAAAATCTCTGCCGCATGAGATCATGAGCTAATGAAAAAGTTGGGGTTTGAACCTAAAATTGAGGATGGGTAAAGGGAAAAAAAATACTAATGGGCCAAATAAATAAATAATTCCAGCAGGCCCATTATTAATATAATCCACTAGTTGATCCCTTTTTTCCTTTCTTTTCTTTTAAATTAGTTGGTCCAATGCTGTCATAAATTCAATAAGCAAAGTTGGTGTAATACCCCAAATATTTTAAGGACAAATGAAGTATTTAGTAAATAATTTAAGTCTAAAAGAAAAAAAAAAAAGAACTAACTAATAAAACAAAGGGAGGGGGGGGGGGGGGGGGTTAGGAATTTAATACAAAAGGGCCGAAGCCCATAACAAAAATATCAGCCCCAACTTTTTTAAAAGGGTTAGGGGAAGGGGACGAAGCAGAAGCTTCAGAAACTGAAAAATACAAAAGCAGAGAAGGAAAGAAAGAAAAAACAAACAAAGAGAGGAAGAAGAAGAAATATTTGGACAAAGGCTTTAAGAAAAACTTGGGGTTGAAATTGAAAGTATAAAGTTCTCCTTTGGCTCAAGAGGTTAACCTTCTTATTATCAGTTAAATTATTTCACTACATCTACGCGATTTCATGTAGTATTAAAAAATTCAATACCAGTTTTTTTTTGGATAATAAATAAATAATTACTATGGACAGTAGGTCCATAAAGACTTGGTTTAAGTACTGATAGATCTAATTTTGGAGAAATAAAGCATACTAAATAGTTTGAAATTTATAGATTTGGACTAGTTCTATGAGTAAATATAAATTCATAAATTAAGACTCAAACATGTACCCCGATGATTGGGTATACTAAATTAGCTATGAATTAGCCTAAACAAGGAAATTAACATGATATTGATATTATGTAATTATAGATTGATTGGAGAAATTTGTACGAATTGCTCGAGGTGAAGCATTTGGTATTTCGGCACGAGTATTGTGAGTAGTAATCTTACTGCAATTTGTGTTTTCATAACTTGCATGATTTACACATGATTTTTAATATGAATATATTACCAATTATTTTGAGTTGCATGTGGGACAAGTCTTTTACTCGATATGATACCGAAATAGTTATTTGAGATGATTACTGTTGTTTTAAATATTTCTGTTGTCACTAAATTTGTTTTACCGTTACTTGAATTTACTGTTATCGAAATAAAATTATATGATTTGATAAGAACCGAAATACCTTATATTGTTTTAAAATATTTTCTACGAGTATATACGGATTACAGAGACAAGTATAAATGGGAGTAGACATTGAAGGATCCCGTAGTTAACGGCGGGTTCTTTAGACCTGGTGCACCTTATAATTATAGATTATTGTTACAGACCTCGCTAGTGGAAAGGTAGAACTAGCATACCGTTACTGATTTCCTTCGAGTAGGAACTACCGTTATATTTGACTTCTTGCGAAGAAGTCCACAATTATACCAATTACGTGATTCATTCATTGAAATCTCCCAAATGTGAATATTGATATTATACAGTGGTTACTGATGCGAGACTAAATTGCATAGTTTAACATGTGATATACCTTACATTTTATGCGCATTAATGATAAAAAAAAAAATACACTTGTTATGTGCTTAATGGAGTTTATTTTATGTGTAGGTGAATTGGAGATGGAAACGGAGCTAAAGGGATGCAAATACGTCGAAAATACGCAAAAGGAGACGCCCGGCGATAGCCGGGCATTTTCCCCCTAAATCCTGGCACCCCCTGGCGTTAGGGGGGCGTTTGCCCCATAAAGCCTGGTACCCC
>MDKI01236301.1:0-17559 GCA_005239505.1 Nicotiana paniculata
CCCTGCCCCCATGTCTGTATCACACCTCAATTAATTGATTTAATTCTCATTCTCATTGGCTACTTTAAGATCCGAATCAATTTGTTCTCCCAAAAGTAGGTTGCATTTTCTGTTTCCGCTGGAATATCTTTATCAAGTAATCCTCTGTTTTCTCATTTTCTCAGGTAAATTCTCTCTTCGCTCCCTATTTCTCAACCAAAATCATTCGCTTTGTTTTTTATTTTTTATTTTTATTATCACTGGAATCAAAAGCAAGTTTTAATTTCATCAATTTCACGTGATCAAACTATTTGCATTCCTTGTTATTGTTGTTTATTATTTAAATTGCGCATTAAGATGTAATTACTTGGTGGGCGTTTGGACATAAGAAATGTAAAATTCCAAAAAAAAAAAAAAAGTGAAAAAATTTCATGTGGAAATGGTATTTAGAAATTAGAGTTGTGTTTGGACATGAATATAATTTTGAGTTATTTTTGATGTTTTGTGAGTGATACAAATGAAAATTTTGAAAAATAGCTTTTTGGAGCTTTTCAAATTTTCGAAAAATTCTCATCTTCAAATTTAAATTGTAAATTTTACTGCCAAACACTTATTTAGGAAAAAAGTTAAAATTTTTCGAAAAAAAGTGAAATCTTTTTTTAATGTACAAACGGGCTCTTGATCTCCTCCTGGAAATGTTGTTGTTTTTCAGCTTTTTAACATCCAAATGAGTGCTAACTTTTGTATGGGTCACTCTTTATTGCTTGAATGTTGGAAGGAAATGTTGACCTATTGGATATGAAAATTCAGTGTTTTTTGGTAGAGTCCCGTATTGTTTGAGGGTACGGATATCAAGCGGAGCATGTGATAGGTATTAGAGTCCTTCATTGGTTGAGGGTATAGATTGTATTCTGTTTATGTGGTTTGGACAATTCTCGCCACTTCAACTACCTTTTGGAGTTGAGTTAGGTTAAATGTCCATTCTTAACATCTTCTACACAATATGTGTTATTAAATGTCCTATTATGAGTTTTCCGCAAAGTGAATACCCTAATTCTATACGTTCAATGCCTTCATTCCCTAGCTAGCGTTTCTTCATTTTTATCATGTTTTTTCTCATATATAACTCGGCCTATGTGAAAAAGATAGCCCTTTTGCATCACTGATTAAGGAGGAGAGTTGTGGTAAGTTATAAAAGATAGTTAAACTGTGAAATGGAGGATTCATGTGCCTAAGGGGATGGCAGATGACTGAGTAGTTGAAATGTAGGATTAATAATCTATAGATCTCAAGTTCGAATTCTACCTATACTTAGTATGAGCCCACCTAGTCCAACCTTGATATGCAAGTTTACCCGGCAGCTACTCGTGTGAGTTTTAGCAGCCTGACGGGTGGATTAGTAGAGTTGGACAAAAGGTGACCCGAACACGCCACTGAAGAAAACATGGATATAGAGGATTCATATAGCCGAGTTTAACTAATTTGAGATTGAGGCATAATTGATTCGTTGATTGATTGACTGTACATATAACAAGTAGCATATTCATGTAAATGAACTGGCGCGGTGGTTTCTTCTTATTCAAAATTTGTTTATGCCAACTCCTCTTGGTCTGCAGGTATCATTATTTATGGCCTCTCCCGAAAGCAACTCCAACGGAAACCTAGAGAGAGAGTTCTATATTCCTACCTATATACTTGCACCGGATGCAAGTCAGAGTGAAGATTTACAGTTGCCTGATGTACCTACATGCCCTGTGCTAGTATTCATCAACTCTAAAAGTGGAGGTCAACTTGGTGGAGATCTTCTTCATACATATCGATCACTTCTTAACAAGTATCAGGTATTGAAGCTAGTTGCGTTGATTCACATACCAAAGCTTGATGAATGTAAAGTGTGTGAGGGAAATTGAAATAAATAATTTTTTGGGTTATCTTTTACCAATTCTCAATTGAAAAGTCATAGAACTTTTGGTCAGGTTGTGAATAGTACCACCATATTTTAATGGGGTGTAGAATTTAGAAACACCACTTATCTGTTTCATTTTAAGCCTGATATATAAGTAGTATGGCTCTCTTATATCATTTTGTCTTTTCTATTCTTTGAGTTCTCATTTCATGGTTTTAAGCAGATCTCTCATATAGTTGCATCTAACTTTTCAGGTTTTTGATTTGGGAGAAGAAACCCCTGATAGTGTTTTACGGAGACTGTATTTGAATCTAGAAAAGCTAAAGTGCAATGGTGATGAATTTGCCACCAAACTTGAGGAGAGACTGAGGATAATTGTGAGTGCAACTCTTTTAAGTAGTTTATTATTTCTAAAGGGTTTCTTTTACGTAGTTTCTTATTCCTAAACAATGGTGATGAATCAGTATTTACCAGATGATTACTTTGCGACATATAGCACTGACACAATTGTTTATTAGGTTGCAGGTGGAGATGGCACAGCTGGCTGGCTTCTTGGAGTTGTATCTGATCTCAAACTATCTCAGCCACCACCAATTGCTACTGTGCCTTTGGGAACTGGAAACAACCTTCCATTTGCTTTTGGTTGGGTAAGGATCTTTAGCTGAAACAGCTCAATATGTTTTGCATATCTTTTTCTGTCAATGATTGCTGTCAGTAGAGTTGTGTGAGAAGTTTAAAAATGCTTACTGCTACCTCACTGCGTAATTACTTTCTTAGTTTAGCTTATGCTCTCATGCAGTTACCGATTACTCACATGAAACTCTTATAGACTAATCAGCACATAGACGTTCTCGCTTAAGTTAGTTGCTTGGTTTCAAGTTTATTTCATCTGTATTGCATTGATGTGTATTAACCAGAGGATGATACACCATGTAATATGCATTTGTGGTTATTGGCAGGGCAAGAAGAATCCAGGAACTGACAAGAACTCGGTTATCTCATTCATGAAGCAAGTAATGGATGCAAAAGAAATGAAGATAGACAGGTTACTCCATTCAAATGGTCCAATATTCTTTGAGTTAGTTCATGTATGCCAAAGTTGCTCTGTGAGCTTTTCAAATTGAAATTTGATCCCTTGAAATGAGATTCAATTTTTCAGTAGGAGTCTTGCCGGTGGCTGGTTCAAATTGGAGTTATTGTATGCTCTAACCAAATTTGACTGAGATGAGAGTTAGTAACTTATAGTGAATGTAAATGCAGATCATGAGTAGTAAAATGTTTCTTATCTTTTTTTTTTTTCTAGAATGAAAAGAAAAGGAAAAAATTAATATTGAGAAGTAAAAGAGTAGGCCCTATGTCTTATCTGTACTATTCCTTTTTATCTTTGTTAAAGATATTTTTTTCCGGCGGAATTGGACAATAGTTCACGAGTCTTAAGTTGGGATTGATGAGTATGCTAATCCGATTGATGAAATCGTGAAACTCTGGCACACATTTGAAAGTCATTTGGAAGGGTGTACGTGATGTCTAGTTGCTCATATATTTGTCGGTCTGTAGTTTATTCTGCAGTAAACAAAAAAGGTGATATTAGAAGCATATACGCCCCTTTTTTATGCTTTTGCGCACTATTAAATGGGGCCACATTTTGTAGATATTCTGTTTAAAGTGATAAATGTTGGTAACATGAAAACTTAATTCACAAAATAGAAGTAACATTAGCAATCCCTCACTGTTGATATTTCCAAAAGTTCTTTTGCTTTATGGCCATGTTAAGGACAATTATATGTTCGAAAACTAATAGACGTAGTTTTAAAAATACCATTTATGTCAGATATTAATATTTTAGGTATAATATTGCACAACCATGACAAACTAAATCAGAACTTCACAACTTTTTAAGTTCTGCTCTATCAAAAAGAAGTTATGTGGTAGTTCTAGTACTGCTTTATCGGATATTCTTATTAAGGTTTGATGATATCTTTTGTTGTTACATGCCTTTTCTTTTGTTTCTTTTCTGATATCATTGTCTCTCTTGTTGAGCCGAGAGTCTCCAGGAAACAGCCTCTCTACCCTTTTCGGGATAGGGGTAAGGTCTGCGTACACTCTACTCTCCCCAGACCCCACTATTGGGATTTTACTGGGTATGTTGTTGTTGTTGTTGATGACACTGGTTGAAGCAATCAGCAAATATTGAATAATTTTCTGTTAAAGCAGTTGGCACATTCTAATGAGGATGAGAGCACCAAAAGAGGGTTCTTGTGATCCTATTGCACCACTTGAATTGCCTCATTCGTTGCATGCGTTTCACCGGGTGTCTTCATCTGACTATCTTAATGTGGTAAGAGCTATACATAATGAAACTTCTGTTTTCTAACATGAACAAATTACAGAATCATACTAGTCTAGCTCCATCTATCATGTGTGGCTGAGGTCCCTGTCACGTGTATTCCTCTTTTTGGTGTCACGTTCTTTGTGACCCTTGACTGTATGAAAACCTGGTTATGACGATATGGAGCTCCTTCTCCATAAATCAAATTGTGATATTATCTTAAGCCATTCTTTTGTTTTCGCTCTTTTCCTTTTCTATAGTAAAGGTAAAGGCATCTTCATTTGGAGAAGAGGATGTGGTTGGATTGGGATATTCATATATTACAATGGCTTGCAGTGTGCTAATTCATTGACCTATTTCCTTTTTGAGTGTAAATCATTTTATAAAAATACTCTATATCTTCACTAGAGAAGTAGGCGCAAATTTACCACCAATTATAATGCAAATTGAAAGACTACAACACATATAGGAACCTGAATCTATTATAAGTATACTGCTTCCACATTCATTACACTTAAATACTTAATAATTTTCCAAGTGGGTTTGTACGCATTTACTTGCACCGATGAGGTCTAGCTTCAGGCTTGGTATGTATTTCCACTTTGATATTCCTACTCAAATTCTAAATTGATTAAATGACTAGGTGACACATGCATGTATAATCGTGGTTTTTGAGACTCATATTTCATTTCTCATCTGGTACAAAGCTTTACCTTTGTTGAAATGAAGAGGATAAGCTCCTCTTTTTCTCTTTTTTTCTTTTAACTATTATCAAACTATTAATATCCCACAGGAAGGATACCATACATTTCGTGGAGGATTCTGGAATTATTTCAGCATGGGTAAGGCATATGCTCCTGATTGTGAAATACGTTCTTGAAAGCCATCCAAAATTTCATTTTTTTTTTCCTGCCATATTTGGTAAGATCAGATAGGAACCTTACATGAGGTTGGAATTATTTTATGCTACCTTTTTGAGACAAGCAGTTTTCAAAATAGTGTTATACTATCTTGTGGTTAGTCGTAAATATATCTTAATTAAAAAAGAGAAAACTATCTTAATTAGTGAAGAAATGGGTTCTTTTCCACATTTAAGCTTGTCACATTTAAACTCTAATTTTCCCCCCTTTTATATGCATAATCTTTTGAGTAAAGGTTACCAATGCAGATCAATTTTAACTCACTTATGCCAATGTGGAAGTGAGTGCCACTGCACCTCTTTTTAAAGCCAAATAACTTGACTTTCTGACATTGACCTCCTATCTGACTGTCAAAATTCAAGGGACATTCCTGCTAATCAAGAAACCACCAACCTTCCCTTTTTAGTGTTTCATTTCAGAAAAACTCCAATTTATTAGCCAAATATTAAATTTCGCCTGAGTTATGAGCTATAATTGGCCGGTGAATCATTCCAAATACCAATTCTTGTGTCATAACTTGAATAAGATCTGTACATGTTAGGATATAGTTATTTCATAATGTATACGTTGATACCAGAAAGGAGGTTCTTTGTATTATAAAACTGAAAAGGAGCTACTGATTAATTTTTGGAATAAGTCAGAGCTAATGCAACCCGGAAAGCCTGCATTGGCCAATGATTTTAGTGAATAACATCTATTTGGATGCAAAAGAAACCTAGTATTGTAGTTGACAAATAAGGTGGTTACGAGTCATGTCTCAAGTCAAAAACTGAAAGCCGAGTGTAGTTTGAAGGTACTATGCTACTTGTACTATTGTTTATCTGGTACTACCTCTAATCTTAAATTTTGTGTCACAGGGATGGATGCACAAGTATCATATGCATTTCATTCAGAAAGAAAGATGCATCCAGAAAAATTCAAAAACCAGCTTGTCAATCAGGTATTGAAGTGAACGTCGGGATTAAGACTTGGCTCCGTTTTCATATATTTGTTCTTGAATGTGAGGAATTAAGATGACTTGTCTCCATTTACATATATTGTCAGAATCATGTGTATCCTTTCGGAGCAATGCTTCTTTATTGTGAAAGATTTTAGTTTTCATATACTCAATAGATTCTAGTTTTGTGCTACCTGAAAAAGTAGAAAAAGCAAAATTATTGTGAAGGTTAGCAATTAACTGAGCTGATAAAACGGATAGGTGAAGATGCAATGGCTCTTGCCCAGGAGGGCAGGAATGGAATTATGGAGATCTTCAATCTCTTGGAAGGGCTTATCTGCCTCTTCATATTTCAGACATTGGGTAAAAGAAAGAAGTTTTCAGAATTTTAACTTTGTTATGGATGCCAGCTTATTAAGATTGCTAGGTCATTAGAGGATTAGGTGATTGGAATAAAAAGAGGATGTTAGGGATTGTTTAAGGAGGTTTTTCCTAGTTTAAATTGTATTCAAGTTTGAGAGGGAACTTGGTGTGCTTTTACTAGAGATAGCTATGAGAAGATTCAAAGTTATGGCACTTTTGCTTCCTAGTGGTATGTCTTTTTGTTTCATAGTTAGGCTATATATTTTGCTTCGAAGATCTATTACACTTGGGACTGTTTTCCTTGCGTTTCTGTTCGTGTTACTTTTTGTACATTATTTTCATTAACCTGTGATCCACCTTTATCTTAGGAGAAACTTGCTTCTAGTAATCCACGTGAATCAATGTCATGAGTCATTGTGTTAGGATCTCGAGGGACTTGGCTTCTAGTCTTGAATATTATACATGATAATTCTATAAAAAAAAGTTGGCATATGATAGAGGGATCATTTTCTTGAAAGTTAGTTTGTACTCGTGAAGAAATGGAAAGTACATTTAATTGATTGCTTGACCAAAAAATATTTTGTGTGGAAACTTTATCCAAAGTGAAATGATGTAAAGTTTTTAAGCACGGTTTAGCAATATGGACCAATTTAAATTGCTACTGAACATTGACAATATTGTTGCTATAACATTGTGTACTATCACAAAATGGATATCACATGATCTTTCAGCTTAATATTTATAAGTAAATCTAAATGATTCTCTTCTTGCGGTGTTCATGCTTAAATGAAGTCGCTGTGCATTTTTTTCTTGAGGTTGTGATTTAGCATTCTCCGAGATTAAGCCTATTGTCTCCTGCTTTACTCTTGGCTTATATAAACGCATACCCTGGAGTACATCGCGAAACATGCATTTCCTATTCTTCTAGATTAGGTATCATTTGTGGAAGTTTGCCTTATGGTTTTTCTGGCTTTCTCCATAGAGTACATATGCAAGGCTTGGATGTACGCAAGGATGGTTTTTTGCGTCCCTTTTTCATCCTTCTTCAAGGTGAATCTGCAGTGTATTTTAATACGTAACTTCTTGTAGATCTTTTTTCTAACTAAAAATTTGAATACTTGTAATTGAATCTCTGTCTCTTCGAGTACCTAAGGAAATAAAATTAGCTAGATACAATCAATTTAGTTAACTCTCCTCAGAACAAACAAGAAGACTTCATTATATGGATATTTTTTTTATTTTATAATGGTTGTGGTTGGGCCAAATATCATAACTCTGTATCAAATAGTCAAAAATGTTTATGCATTTTTGTAGGATTGAACCCCAAACTTAACTTCCAGAAATTTATTTCTACTCAGCTTTTAATATATATCCCATTATTGCATGGTGCCTTCTCCTTTTATGCTAACTTTAAATACTCATGTATTTTCCTTTAACTTATAACTGGAAAACTCAGTAACAGCTACAGGTCAGATCCTCCCTTTGTTCCATTCAGTTCCTACTTTCTTATTTACTATGTCACAAAATTATGTCCACTTTCTTGAAAGAACCAGTCTTCTAAACAGTATAAAAGATTTTTGACATTATAATTAGCTATCACTTTAATTGCAGTAATTCGTGAAACCTTGCTTAAGTAAATGCAACAAATTGTGAATTCTTGCTTCAGAGCAATAGGACATCTTACAATGAGATATAGAAAGGAAAAACTTCAAATTGCGCAGCTATCAGGGATTTCCTGATTTGTGCATAACTTCTGCCAATAATGTATGCAAATAGGAGAGTGATCATGCTTTTGAAAATATCAAGAGGAAAGAACAATGGTCAAGTAAATATTGATAGAATTCATTATCTTTACCATCACCTCTTTGATGGTATATATTATGAGAATAAACGTGTTTGCATTTACTGCAGGAACATAGCTCAACTGGCCAAGGTTAAGATAATGAAAAGGCAAGGTGAATGGCAAGACCTTCACATCCCTCACAGGTAGCATTAATTATTTGTTGTGATGTAGGAACTTTAGAAGACCACCAGATAGTCTCTTTTTTGTGAGTCTATTCAAATAATAGATTCTGGCTTTTCTCCTACCGTATAATTCATGCTGCACTGTTGCCTCTATCTGTAGGTTTTGCGTGTTGATTGCCAAACATGAAAACATTTGAGTTATAAACAGTTTTCTTGTCCGATTGTACTTGCAGTATCAGGTCAATTGTGTGCCTAAACCTGCCTAGCTTTTCTGGTGGACTGAATCCTTGGGGAACACCAAATAGCAACAAACGTCGAGATGTATGTACTCGATTTGCTTCTTCCGCCATCTACCATTTTTTTTTATGTTTTTCTCGTATGTCTGAGATTTGTGTGTGCGCGTGTGTGGTAGATATCAATAGATTTTTGTCTTTAAAACTTAATTGCATTTCACCTTTTTCCTGCTCAAGTTAATATTCACATTCATGTACTAATCATTGTAATGGACAGAGGGACTTGACTCCACCATTTGTTGACGATGGCCATCTTGAAGTTGTTGGCTTTAGAGATGCTTGGCATGGAATGGTTCTTCTTGCTCCAAATGGGCATGGGACGCGGCTTGCACAGGTTTGGGATATTTCTTGCTCTTATTTATGTAAGTGTGTATACCATATTCATATGTAGCACTCAGGTGTTATTATTCAGTAATTGTCAGTTGGTCCAAGGTGGTCCAATTGTTAACTTTCGTATTCATGTACTTACAACTGATTAAACATAAGATCAACATGTACTAGGATGAAAAGGTTGAACTGATTGAATATCGTACTAGGATGAAAAAGCTGAACTGATTGAAAATAAGATCCATAGAACTTCCCAAGACGTGCAACTATCATTTGAATTTTTTGTTCACTTACTGTTTGTAGGCACATAGAATCCGGTTTGAGTTCCATAAGGGTGCAACTGACCACACATTCATGAGGATTGATGGGGAACCATGGAAGCAACCCCTTCCTGTAGATGATGACACTGTTGTGGTAGAAATCGCTCATCTTGGCCAGGTTAAGATGCTTGCTACCCATGGTTGCAGATCCAAAAGTATGCACGACCCTTCAAGCCATGTCAATCATGATGGTGATGACGGGGATAGTGGTGAAGAGGATTCGGTTGTGGAAGAGCAGAGGAAGTTTGGGGCAGCAGACACATTCAAAATTCCTGATGAAGTTGACATTTCTCATCTTAGTTGATTCTGTTATCTCTCGTCGTTCAAAGTTTGCTTCTACTACAACCTCCATATTACGTTTGTGCTATAGTAGATGAAAAAAGATGGTTCGTGTGCAATATAATGACATTGACATTTCAGTATCTGCATAGGGAATTTGCTGGTAAATTTTAGTGTAAATGTGTTAGTTGACATACTCGGTATATGATATTGGAGAATCTTGAAGGCCTCTCTCTATTAATGAACATGTAAACCTTTTATAGGCAAATGTTTGAGCCTAAATTCTTGGTTTTTAAACTTGCATTTTCTGTCACTTGAAATTTCAGAAAAATCACATTTTTATCTATCTGTGCACTTTCTATTTTTTTAGCCACTCACCACAATCCAGATTTATACCAATCCAAATTTTGTGCTTGCTATGTTTTTCTGAGTGTTCCCCCAAGGTACTGTTGCTTCTGCTTCACAAGCAATAGAAATAGGGTGCAGAACAAAATAGAGAGTTTTTATTTTTTTTCAAAGGAAAAAGGGAGAGGGGATTACAAGGTGGAGAACTGAATTTTGCTGTTTTCGGAGAAGAAAAAAATACTATCACACTAATAGCCTGTTTGACCAAGCTTCTTTTGAGGCAATAACGCTTTTTTTTTTTGGTCAAAAGTATTTTTTCTAAAATTAAGGTGTTTGGCCAAGCTTTTGAAAAGAAAAAAAGTGTCTTTGAGGAGAATCACAAGTAATTTTGAGAAGCAGAAAAAAGTAGGTTCTCTCCAAAAACGCTTTTTTGAGAAGCACATTTGAGAAAAATATACTTAGAAACATTTTTTAAAAGCTTGATCAAACACTAATTGTCTGCTCAGAAGTGCTTTTTAAATTAATTAGTCAAACACAAACTGTTTCTCACCAAAAGTACTTTTGAGAAAAAAAAACTCTTCTCAAAATAAACTAATTTTTGCAGCTTGGCCAAACCGGCTATAAGTAGACAAATCTTAGGAGTCGATCGAGGGCATTTCAATCCTAATTAAGGGTAGTTGGCAACTGTCGTGAGTTGGTGTAATTTATCAAAATCGGTCAGTCTATAGATAAAATGATGACATTATCGACATGGATAGACCGTATATTTTTTTTATTTCTCACTCGGTATTTGCATTAGAGTCCGATTAAATTCAGATTTACGTCGAGAAGTGTTGTATATTCCAACTTCCAAGTCCCATTTTATGCAAATTCTTTATATGGAAAAGGGTTAAAATTGCCCATAAACTATTGGAAAAAATTTAAAAGAGATTTTTACATTCCTATACCACATAGTAAACCTTATTACCCTCAATGTTTAAGGTTATAGTTAATTACACTTAGTATACCAAATTACCAATTATATACCATAAATAATTTAGGGGTATAATTAATGGGCAACTTTTTACTGCTTAATTAAAGGACGGTATATCCCAATATTCTCTCTCCTTACCCCTCGCTTCCCCCATGTTTAACCTTTACCCATAACTCCCCCACGTTTAGCTGCTGTTTACAGAAAACACACGTTCTTCATTCACAATCTCCATTCTACAGAAAATCGAACTCATCATTCTACAAAATTGGTTCCCAATTTTAGTCAAGTTGAAGTTAATCCATAAAGAACATCAAATCTCCAAAAAAAAATCCTAAAAAATCGGCAGGTGATATCCCCTCGTTTGATTTGGGGGTGTTAACACCAAAATCTCCCAAAAAATAAGTAAAATATGGACATGCAATTGAAGAGACTGCTAATTCTTCATCTCCCAGACAAATCCGAGCCGAAATTAGAACAAAACATAAACATGATGTAGATGTTGGAGGAAGTTCTACACCATCAAAACAACTCAAACGAAAAATGAAAGAGGTTTTGCTAGACGATGATTTTGCTGAAGAGGTCCCAAAAATTCCAACAGGAAAGAAACCCAAGTTGTCCCCTGCTTCGTCAAAACAAAAAATGAAGAAATTGTCCAAAAAACACCCAAAATTGGTTCAGAAAAAAACTTTGTTTAAGGTAAACATTTATTAGTTTCGTTTCCAGTTTTTTAGTTTGATTTTAGGATGTAAAAATCCGTGTTTTACGTTTTTAGTAAAGTGTAGATTAATTGTCTCAATTTTGAAGATAACTTGTAGTTGTGATGTTCGACAGTTTATAATTGTAATTTTTTTGTAGTGATTTTGTAGTGATTTTGTAGTTCGCTTTTAAATTTTAAACAGAGTTGTAGTTACTTTTTTTCCTGCATTTTTGTAGACAATGTTTATTTTTGTAGATACTTTTTTAGTGTTTTGTAGTTATATGTGTTGGTAGGCTGTACTATTTGAAGCAGATTGTAGGTATTTTTCTGTGGATGCCTTTTTTTGTAGAAAATGATTTGGGTTTTAACTAATGTGTAGTGATTTTGTAGTTACATTTGTAGACAAAATGTAGATTAATGTTTCCTTATTATGCATTTTACTAATGTGAAATAATTTATCATTTTGTGCAGAATGGACATTATTTTGCCCCAAATAATGTGGATTATGGGGTGCTTAGATTCCACACTTTGTGTGATCCTAGCATTTCTAGCCAGCAAAAGAGATGTTGTCTCCAAATGCTTTGAAACTTTTTAAAAACACATGTTTTGGTTACTTACTGTCTCTCCCCTCCATATGCATGCAAAACCAAGCCATTCATCTTCTGATGAAGTATGAACTAACTAAGTCCAATGCATCATATTTTTCAGTCCACTTGAAGTGTGAAACATTAAATTTTTCATTGAGAGAGTTTGCTTTAATTACCGGTTTAAATTGTGTGAATCAGGTTACAGATTATGGATATACTTCTAGTTATGTTAGCAAGCTAATGAACAGCTATTTTGCTAACAAAAAAAGTAGAGAAGTGGTATTTGAAAAACATAGTAACAACTAGATCTTGGGTAGATGACGAGGATGCAGTCAAGTTGTGCATTCTTTATCTTTTGGAATTTTTTGTTTGCCCTTATGACAAAGACTATATGTCTTTTATAGACCACTTTAGGTTCTATTTGGTAGAGTCTGGTCAGTTTGAGTCATACCCATGTGGTATTAAATCGTTCAATCAGGTTATGAAATCTGTTAGGCACCGGCTAAATCCCCATGTACATTTTTATCTCATACGGGGATGCTCATTAGCATTGCAAGTATGGCTTTATAAGTGTTGCTCGACCGTCAGCACTGAGCTTGCTACGAGGTGTTCTGACTCAATAGCTCGCATAGTAAGATGGTCAGCTACTAAGGGGAAGATTTGGCTAGCTTCCTTGATGAGAAGATGATAAAGCCCAAGTGGATTAAGGTAAAGTTTTCATTTTTTTATGATTATACATTTGCCTTCATAATATCTACAATTACTCTACATTTTCTTCCTTAGTTGAACTAACTATTTTTTCCCCCATTTAGTTTACAAGCATGATTGAATCTGGAGAAGATATTGGAGTGCTTACTTTGCCAAACAAAATTGAGTATGAAGATCAAGTAGGTGAACAATCATCTGAGGTTCCCAATGCTGATCCTCCAACATTGGAACCCAAATAAACAGATTCTCAAGAGGACAAGGACTCTGTGGCTAAGAAGCTCAGAAAGTTAGAGAAGGGAATTGAGCAGGTAATATTATGAACCACAATATATTTACAAATTATCTATAATTTATCTACATTTCATAAACAACCTTCACAATATATAAAGACTTATTGATTCTGAGATAGTCCTATCTATAATTGCACATATTATTAATTTATGTTAGGACATATTATAAAATTTACAACTTACTATATTTTTAACTTGTAGGTTGATGGAAAGCTAGAGGATTTTAGGAAGGATGTATTTGTAGAACTACATGGCCTTCAATTGTTTATAGATGATTCAGTGAAGACTGTTTTGAAATTGCTAAATAGTAGAAATGATGAGGATCATGCAAAGGTAAGAGTTGACATAAATTTATGTACCAAAACACTTTATGACATATGAAACAATATATTCAAACTAACATAAAATATTTAGTTTGCTGGTAGTTCAACCAAAATCAATGACCAACAAAAAGGAGTGAACAACCAGCAATTTCAGTTCAATATTGGTGAACAAGTGAATGCAAGCACCAGCAACATATGTATCTACAAAATACCTACATCTATCTACATTTAGTATAAAACTGAAAAAGGGCATATCCACATTATCCACATTTTTCTACAACTTCCTACATATATCTACAAATTCAAGGCAGCATTATCTAGTATTATTTATCATTTTTAATTATAAAACACAACATATTGAAGCTGTAGTTTGTCCAGAACATGTTCCAGCACATACTGACTTGCTTATAGAATTTCAAGGTCCAGCTGATGAAGACAAAGCAAGTATAATATCATAATGTCATTCAGAGATGTATTATTATATTTTATACACATTTACATTCCTGTTAAGTAACTTATGTATTATGTTACAGAGATTGAAGATATCAATGTGCAGTCCCTGATTCACGGAGTGACTGTAGCAACTCAGACAGAATGTGCCACTGAGCAACAGGAAAATGAAGGTGCAGATGCACAACATGTGGATGTAGGTGATCCTCAAGGATCAAGCATTGGGAAGAAGGGGGTCACATTGGATGAATTTGAGTTTCCCGACAACTTAACACAATTGGTTAATTATGGCGAGCCCATACCAGATGAAGCAACACCTATGCATCCGGGGAGAACCAGGAAGCCTGGGAAGCATGCACGATCACCTTTCATACCTCTATACAGTTCGGGAGGCAGCAACTCTCTTGGACCTAAATTTTTCTTCCTGAAGCACCCATTCACTACTGTTATAGGTGAAGATGTAGATCCTGATGTTTTAGATAAATTCAACAAGTGGTTATACCACTGTAATGCCAAAGGATCTAAGAGGTATGAATTGCCTAATTTGACACTTTCATTTCAGCATTTATGTTTTACATCTGTAAGTCATTCTATGTTTTTTTTGGACATTTAATTGTTGTTACGGGAGGAAGGCTCCATTTTCCATAAAGGATAACCAAATCAAGCTTGGTTAGACCTTAGAGTCGAAAAGGTTGATAAGAAGGACTGGTTTTATTCCCTTGCTCACCCCGGACAAGTCCTCAATGACTCTGTAAGTATCAAAGAATCTATTCATAATATATAATGTGTCTTCTGTATTTGTATCCTAAATGTATTTATGTTGTAGATATGAAATATATTTTCACCATGCGTGTATTCTGAATTGTAGATATAATGTAGACAGACTTATAAATGCTGTCTTTCTTATATTTAGTGTGACTGTATTTTAGTTTCTACCTTATGTATCCAATTTGCTGATGATTTGTATCTATAAATTCTATATTTAGTATGTAGGACAGAATAGATATAGGTGTATTTCATTTTTCTAGTTAAATGGTAGTGAATTTGTAGAATATGCTGAACATTACAAGATTAATTTGTAAGCTATTTTGTTGGTAATTGTAATTTCAATTTAGCTTATAGTAGATTTTATTTCATTGTGCAGCACATTGATGTTATAATGTATTACCTGACAAAAAGAGGCAAATATGGCATCAACAACAAAACTAGGTTTATAACAACCGATTATTTGTTCAAGACGAAGATTGAACAAATCTATGAGAAGTTCATAAATTCTCCGCCAGAAAAGAAATATTCAATTGTTAAATCCCATGATGATGTTGCAGAATATATTTTGGGGTATAGACTTCTTGCTAATGTTTCCTGGGATGAAGTTGACTATGTCATCATGCCCGTTAACATTGTAGAGAATTTTCATTGGTTGCTGGTCGTTTCGACATTGCGGATAAGCAGCTTTATGCATATGATTCCATGGTGTCTTCACACCATCATAATGTTGTTGAATCCTGTGTTGATAAGTTCTCAGTCATCATCCCTCTGTATTTGTCTTGCACTGGTTTCTATTGGAAGCGTAAAGACATTAACTTTAAGAATACAACTGCATACATTGAGAAACCAGTTACAGACCCTCTTAGCATTCAGTGGATGGTTGCGGAGATTCCACAGTAAAAAGAAGGATCACTATAAAAAAACCTATTCTCTCTTTCTAAACGTTTAAATATATTTTTTTTATAATCATTTGTCAAAATAGTTTAATTTTTTTGTCTTATGCAGCGGTTGTGGTGTATTTGTGGCTGCCTTTGCCGAATATATTAGTCTTGGAGATTTGTCAATACCCGCAGAAGACCTTTATGATATTGACCAACACAGTAGGCGCTGTGGAGCTCTCCTATGGGACTATGCTACAAAGAAGCAAGAAGATGGGTCAATCAGTGAAAACGAGGTTACAGGCAGGCTAGCAAGGAGGAAGGGAGCTCCTGCATTAAATGAGAAGACTAGAGTCCAGAGAAAGAAGAAACTATGTCATGTGTTCCTAGTTTAATTGATGCTAGTAGGTAGTTGAAAGATAATACACAACTTTCTGAACAAATTTTTTTTTTTTTATTACATCAGATATTTTTGTTTTGTTATTTTCTATTCAGTTTTAATAGTTCACTTGAATATAAATTGGCTGTTTTATCATCATTTATTCAATCTTTACAGCATTGTATATTCATTATATTAAACGTAGTTATTATGATGTTATAATACAATTTGACTACAAATCAACTACACAAGATCTACATTGTGGAAACACTCAATGTCGTTATTGTATATATTTTTGTAGTTGTATATGTTCATAATTTTTATGAAATACCCTAGAGATTGTAGGTATTTTATGTATATAACTGTCAGTTGAAGTTAAATTACACAACAAACAGAAGAATTAAATACTCCAATCATAGAAATAGATTATCTACAACTTATCTACAAAACTACAATTTACCTACATTTATGTCTACATTTTATCTACAATCTGGAAACACTGCATATTACAGTTAATTTTTTTAGCAGTTGTATTGTAGATAATAAATATTAAAATTTAACTACACTATATGAAAAACAAATTTAGATTCTTAACACAATACATAAAAACATATTAACAACACAGAATCAAATTGAAACTAACTACATATGATCTTTAAAAAGTTAAACGATTATACACAAAAATCTACTAACTTGAACACACTAACAGTTATTTTGATAAACAATTCTAACTACATGATATTTATTTCTTTTTGGGCACATTCTTGCAAGATCTTTTGTTATGCCCTTCACCTCCACAATTTCCACATGACACCTTGTACTTCTTTGACTTTATTTCATCATATGTTTTGTATCTTTCCTTTTGAGGTTTTCCGGGCTGCCTTTTATCTCCCGTCGGTGGATTTACTACTTCATCCGAAATATGTTGTGGCACAATCCATTTGCTTTCATCAGGAAGAGGATTTACTGGTATTTCATACGTACGCAGTAGTCTCTCCTTTGTGTAATACGGAGAGCAATAGTTTTTATAAGTTTCATTCCTGTGCCTTAATGCTGCCAAAGCATGCGCACATGGAAGTTCTTCAAGTTGAAATTGGCCACAACTACATTTCTTGCTTTCGAGACACACAATGTACCACTTCACACCATCTAACATAGTGTGTATATGATCTGTTGAAGCCCTCACCTACAATTACAGAACAAACAGAAAAACTATTATTTCAATCATACAAATAATTATCTACAACTTATCTACAAATTATCTACAAAATTTCTACAACTTATCTACAACCTACAAATTATCTACAATTTATATACAATTTATCTACAATCTGGAAACACTACATATTAAATTATTTCTTTTTTCTCCACCAAATAAATAGATCTTACCCTAAGCTTCTGAGATAATGTTCTGTTGTTCTCCAATTCTTTGTTGAATTTGGACTCAGGGAATGTGAAAGTACCCTTTGCCTTCAATAAATTCTCGTTGGTCCAACGTTCTAGTAGTGTTCTCATATACTCTAAAAGGTCAAATATTGGCAGC
>MDKI01161284.1:0-22018 GCA_005239505.1 Nicotiana paniculata
TATTATTATTATTATCGTTATCGTTATCGCTATCGTTATCGTTGTCGTTGTTATTGTTAATAATGCTATTACTATCGCCTTTATCATTCATACCTTCATAGTATTTATTGTTACTTTTCTAGAAAAATAGTTTTATTTCTTTTATATCACTAGCAAAAATATTTTTACAATAACTTTTAAATATTATGAAATTATATTTAATAAATCTTGTCGCATCTTACGATTAGTATTTTATTTAAAAATATTACGAAATTATATTTAATAAATCTTGCCGCATATTACAATTAATATTTTATTTAACCATTAGTAATTCAAATTAGGTATAATAAATAAGTTGGTTACTTGCTTATTTTTTAACGTTAATATTATTGTTGATTATTAGAAGCCTAAAGAATTTGAAAATAGTAAAAGGAAATTTGGCCTAGCTAGTAGCCTAATATTCTTCTATTAATCCTACCAGCCCAACTCCTAGCGTAGTACTTTTGGGCAACAACCCCAAAAACTGTGGAACCCTCTAGAAGAGACAATCTTAGCCGTCATTTACCAATGAGTATGATCTTGGATCTAGAATTTTCTCCACTTGTAACAAGACCTAAGTGCCCTTCTTAACTCTCAAAATTCAAATTAAAGTTGTTAGCAATAATCCTTTAAGGAGATTATGTTGTGGTGTGTATTGTTAGATGAATGCTTGACTCATATTTGATAAAACGCTCACATGAATATATTTTGTTAGATTCCATAATTTTATGAACTAGCTATATCGGAAAACGATTCACTAACAACACTAGTTCACGACCTTTTAGACATTTGCTTAAAATTTTAAAAACTTCTTTTGAAATAGATCCAGTTATATGTATACTTTTATATTTAGATTTAATATTGACGCTATGGCAGCATGTTCGTTGGGGCTTATTTGCCTATTTGTCTTATACTCATTTTCAAATGCTTTCATGATCTATAACTTGAGTTCTTGTTTGAAGTATTAATGTATTCTCCTTAGTTCCTTTCCAGTAGTAGAAAATAGGACTTTAGATGGACTTCAGATTTTCTTGAAATTTGGAGATCATGTCAATAGGCTTTCGTGGTCTAAATTGAATGGAAAGAATCATGTTTTAAGAAGTCATTTAAGTATTATTTAAAAGGGGCAAAGTCTCTGTTAGAGTTGAATCTTTTAAGAGACATCAATGTTAAGATGCATGTTGCATGTATTTGGAATGCATGATACTTTAACAATTGCAAACTTAGCTTAAGAAGCATCCTCTTTTGTTGCAAACATCATCTTTATCCTTTATTTTTCTTTTTCTTTGCATGTCATACCGGAGTTGAAGAGTCTTACAGTGAGACTCGACGCTACCCGAAAACCATTCGAGCATGGAGTCGTCACATACTATATTCTTTAAATTCCCCGTAAAGCAAGAAAAACAAGTAAAAAGCTTGGGGCACATATGGCGTTCTTTCATTTCTTTTGCTATTTATTTTATCTATCTTTATGATTGTTAATTTATTTGTGAATTTGAGTTTATTTTAGTTTGAGGTTTAATCATTTAGGTTCTCTACTCTAGTATTATATAGCCTTTAGAAATTTAAGATCACTAATTTAATAACCTTTCCATCTATTTACCATTAGCATAAGTATTTTCAAGTAAGCTTAATGTTATACCTCTTAATACTTTTTAAGAAGTCAGTTTGTTAAATTGACGGCTTTTCTTATAATTTCTCGTCAAGCTCGTTTCTAATATAGTTAAGTTGAAGGTTTTGAACCAAGATTATTAATTCTAGCCTAGTAAGTTTTTATGAGAATTGCTTTTCTTTCAACAAAGGACAACTTTTTTTCCTTTAAGAATGAATTTTGAATAAGTCAAAAGGATTCATGTGACATTAAAAGATGTTATCATTTCCATCAAATTATTTTAGCTATTGGGTATGTATATGTACCTTAGTAGTTAGGCACACATTCAATTTATTCTAAGATCTTGGATTATTAACCTAAGTTTGGTCGGTAATCGTTATTAACGGATCTTATAGGGTGCCTAATAACCTTCCCTATAAAATTAATTAGAATTCTTACTCATAATCTTAAGGTTAAGAAGACCGTAAAAACAGAGATAGCTCTAACTATTATTTAGTAAATAAGTGCCCTAATATTCACCTTTAAAATAATTAGGTGGAGACTCTCTTTAATTAATTAAACCTTGGATTTACCAATATGTTATACTCTAATTTGACCCGTATTAAAAATGAGGTATAACATATCCTTCTATCATGACAGTCCAATTGGTGGTCACTCTAGTATTACAGCAACTTTGCAGAGGGTCAAACGGGATTTTTACTAGAAAAAGATGAAACAAGATGTGTATTCCAATATTAGATGATGTGATGTCTTTCAAAAGTTCAAAGTTGAGAATGTTACCTACCCTGGCTTACTACAACCTTTACCAATTCCTGCCAGGATTGGGCAAGATATCTATGGACTTCATTGAAGGTCTTCTCAAGACAGCAATCTTTGTTGTGGTGGATAGACTAAGCAAGTCAGCTCACTTTATGTCTTTCAAGCACCCTTACTTAGCATTAGATGTTGCAAAGCTATTCATGGATGGTGTATTCAAGTTACATGGAATGCCTAAAACTATTATCTCTGATAGAGATGTTATTTTCACTATTAGATTCTGGAAGGAATTGTTTAAACTACAAAAGGTGTCTCTCTTGACTTCCACCTCTTACCACCCACAAACTGATGGGCAAACAGATAGGTGCTTGGAGTGTTACTTGAGGTGTATGACCTTTGAGAAGACAAAGGAGTGCCTCAGTGGCTATCACTAGCTGAATGGTGGTACAACACCACCTTCCACTCTGCTATCAACATGACCCTATATGAGGTTGTGTATGGCGAAAAACCACCCCCCTACTGCCTATATGGCCTTTCACTCACAATTTGATCTTGTGGATAGGAGCCTAAAATATAGAGAACCAACATTAAGGTGCCTATAATTCCACCTGCATAGAGCTCAAAACAGAATGAAAACTCAAGCCGATAAAGGAAGAACTGACAGATCCCTCTTTGTAGGAGATTGGGTGTACATTAACCTGCAACCTTACAGACAGTTGTATCTTCCTCTTCTTCTTTTTATTCATTTTCACTAATTCTATACCTTTTCGCATACCTGGGCCAACATATTCTTCTCTCTATTATTGTCAACTATCTTGAGAATGCATTGAGATGTACTATATATTGCTCACTATTTATCACGGAATGATTTAGGGTTAAATTTACTTATTTATAAAACAGAAAAGGGCTAAAATTATCCTAAATTATTGGAAATAGAGCAATTTTGTCCTCTGTTTTATTTTGGTATAAAAAATGTCCTTATTGTTGACAAACTAGCTCACTTATACCCTCAAAACTAACGGTACTCCACATAGGCACAAAGCATCTAAAAAGAATTATATTTTACTGAGTTGAATCTCCACCGTGGATACACATGATCTTCTCCAACCTAAAGAAAACCATGGCCGACCATCAAATATTACATTAGGAGGAGAACCATCCACAACGACAAAGAGCCAAATCTACCTTTTCACCACCTAGATATTCATTGGAGTTGTCACAATTCTAATAATCTAAAAAATAACTTTGAGCTAGAAATTCAAGATGTGAAGTTCAAAATTGTGAAATGCTTATCTAATCAATTTTTAATCTGCAAAACTAAAAATAAAAAGTATCAAACAACACTAATTATAACACATGACTCTTAATTAGAAATGTTCATCAAATTCAACATGTCATTCAAATCTACATGAAAAATAAAGAAATAACACTCACTACAATAGGACAACTCATCACCACAGAGCTCTACTGCTGAAAAAAGGTAACCTTTCATTATTAATAATCCACCAGACCACCAGAACACTGAAGGTGTCGACCTTATCCATTCATCTTTAAAACACTACCAATGAGCTACACATTAAACATATTTTCAAAACCTTAAATTTCTTCGTAAAAAAGCTTCAGACCTGTCTGGAAATATCGCCCTCAATACAAACCCCGACTGGAAACCTTTAGATCTGGACGAGGTCTTTCTGGCGAGAGTCATTTTTTTCCGCCTAGGTTGCTGCCTCTTTTTTTCTGGTATTAATTGGTGATTCGTGCAATGAAGAGAAGATGAGATGAAAGAGAATGAGCTGGAATAACTGGCAAGGGGTGTACTGTGGTGTCATGGTGGATAAACAACAACAACAATGTTGGTTTTTGGATTACTTGAATAATTACGATTATCCTCCAAAATTAAAAGAAGATATCTATCTTACGTGGAGATCTAACTCAGCCAAAAATAATATTTTTCAGATGTTTTGTGGCAATATGGAGTAACTGTTAGTTTTGAGGGTATAAGTGAGCTGGTTTGTCAACAGTAAGGACATTTTTTATACCAAAATAAAAAGGAGGACAAAATTTCTCTATTTCCAATAGTTTAGGGACAATACTCATTAGGTTGAAACTTGTACGTCTATAGCACTTGGAATGCTTGAAAGCAAGCCTGTAACTATTTATATTTGTAAGAGTTCTTTCAAGTGATAATGATATTAGCCATGTGTTTCAATGCACTATCTTGATTCTTATCACCAAAAGTATTTGTATACGGTCAAAATCTTATGTCCAGATTTTATAGGCTCGAGAAGTTACATCGAGGGTAGAAGTCTAGAAGAGGCCGAGGTCGAGCCCGAAGGTGGAACAAAAGGCTCGAGGGCCTGAATGCTCGATGAGCATCGAAGACCGATACAACCGATGCCAAATAATGCCGTTGTGAGTTTGTTACGTAAGGGACAAGATTCTCGCCACGTTCCCAAATATCATGGCATAAATCCCGGAATAGATTTGACGAATTAGTACAATTCTGACTAGGTTGTTATACAGTTGTACCAATAAATTTCTTACTGTAAATAGAAATGTACCGTATTTAGGATTTTCCCTCCTATATAAAGGGGACCCCAATCATTTGTAAAGACAATATGATCATTGACAAAGAATATACTATCTTTCTTTTCTCGTTTACTGCTCTTTAGAATCATTCTTTAGATTTATTACACTTGTTGTATTGTTCTTTCTTTATTGACTCCCGATTCACCTCGGGGTCATCGAGCTCGAGGTCCTTACTTCTCTAGCAACACCGGTTTGGTTTTTCAATTATTCTCATTCATACTTTACTTTGCATGTTTATTAATTAGCATTGTACTAGATCACATATCTTTAAAACCACAAATCAAATTTAATTGTTACTCGTATTTTCGAGGTAAACAGTTTGGCGCCCACCGTGGGGATAAAGATAATAGTGATTATTTCAGTGCTAGTTCTCTGATAACACACGTCATTCTTCACACTTTTTCTTGTTAAAGATTCTTTGATTTCAGGCTAAAACATGTCGAACTCAGCAAATACACCAGCGCATGGTAACGACGGCCTCAGATTCCACGGGGAAAATGAAAATGCAACAGCTTCAGGGGCCGGTGTGCCACCGCTCAACCCTGGGGTAGCACCAGTTCCTAACCCAGCCGATGTTAGTTCACACGTTGCTATAAACGTCGACTTGGGCACGGACGTCGGAGGAAGTGTGTGTGGAGAAGTTCAACCCAATGGCCAAAGAACACATGGTCGAGGAGATGGGTAATTCAGTCTCCAAGTGATTTTCGAAATATTGCAAGCACAACAGATCGCCATTGTCACGAACCAAATTTTTCTCTGTTGGGTATCGTGATGGCGTCTAGTCTTAAGGACTAGGTAAGCCTAATATTCATGGAATAACAATAATAATAATAAAATATAATATATTTCTAAAATAAATAATTATGTATACATTGCATATTCCCAAAACCCGATAGTACAAGTCAAGCTTTATAGAGTTTACTACAACTCCTAATTACAACTGTTTGGAAGTAAGCAAAAATAGTGTAAATGCAAAATAGGAAGGTGACTCCGAAGCCTGCGAGCACAATGACAGGTTTACCTTGAGTCTCCTCGGCAAGAGTCCGCACATCTACTAACAATCAATACCTGGATCTGCACAAAAATATGCAGAAGAGTAGTATGAGTACACCACAGTGGTGCCCAGTAAGTATCAAGACTAATCTCGGTGAAGTAGTGATGAGGACTAGTCAAGACACCTACTGATCTAATAAACTGAACAAGTATCAATATAGGAATAAAGGGGAAAACGATATACACATAAAGGCTACACAATATAGCTAACAATATATTGAATTCGATAAAGAAGGAAAAATAATAAGTATCAACGGAAACCATGAACAACAAAAAGATTTAATAGAACCCAAACAAATCTGGAATGTAAATATACACGGACAGGAAATGTCCCAACAACTTCAACCACTTCTATATCAAATTCGTAGTCATCTCTACGAGGTTCTGAACCTCGGAAAAATCACCATTTACGGGTCCCAATATTCGAACCCTAACACTTGGCATCTTGCGCCCTCATTCGAGTGCTAACTGCACGGACGAATTATATGCCAATTGGGTCATCTCCACCCATACGGTAAGTACAAAAAGAATATTTATACTTGACAACAACAAGGAGCCCTAAATCCATTACTAGTACTTAACGCCGTGTATGCTTGTGCAGGTGTCCTAAAAGGGCAACATGTACATTGTCATCTCACAATTTTTCACACGAATAAACTCACACTGTAAGTATTCCAATAGACAATATCAACAACAAGGAATGACCCCAGGCCAACACAAGTATCACAAATAATCCCTGACATAGTCCACCGTGTCTCGCCACGTGTGCAATAGTAAAGTATATGCCCGCCTTATTTCGCCACACGTGCATAAGAATGTTACCACCTTGTCTCGCCACATGCGCAACCCACATATACATATCCCGCCTTGTCACTCCGCATGTGCAATATCAATAGAAAACACGGCACGGCAGGAACCTCGTGCAAACCCCCATATCAACAACCGCACGACAGAAACCTCGTGCATCACAATAACCACAACAGCACGGCAGAAACCTCGTGTGTCACCGCAACAAGTTCAACCACAACAATTGACAATAATACAAGATACGGTAGATACATCAATTCAAGAACCTTTGATCACAAGAAAAGCAAGGGTAGTTCACGAAGGATAAGCACAACAAAGAATACTAGGCATAATAAGGACAACTCAACAAGAAAGAAAAAAAATAACGTATAAGAGTCGCACCCAAATGCACGGTTCAACAACAAGAAAACTCACACGAATCTGATAACTCCATATAAGGGCAAGTCAAATAAGGTATTGAATATCTAAAATTCTTTTAAGGTTGAGTAGTTACGAGGATATTCAACAATTTCACTTAAGGACAAGCAGTAGGAGAATAATCATAACTTTAGTTAAGACTAAAAACAATTATAGGATGAGATGAAGATAATCACAATTTGAGATAAGCAGTTAAGAGGACCTAACATGACAATAAAAGGAGTAAAATCTTCATATAAATCAATTAGGAGTCAAATAGGCAAGAGGAGTAAATTCAAAAGTAAGAAATCCTACATTTAAGCAAGTAAAGATGAAACTAGATATTAGGAAATTCAATCATGTCGAGAACAGTTCATACTCAACGAATATAAGAACCTAAGATTCCTAAAGGCCAATTTTCCACACATAAGTCTGAGCACGCACTCGTCACTTCGCGTACACGGACTACAAACAACATAGAAGACTTAATCCTAAGGGGAAATTCCTCCCCCCCCACAAAGTTAGGCAAGATACTTACCTCGAAGACGACAACCCGGTACTCTAAAATGGGCTTCTCGGGTGAAAATACCTCCGGACGGCTCAAATCCAACTAGAACAACTTCAAAACACACATAAATCATATAAGGGACTATTCTGAATACTAAAGTTTCAATCTTTACAAAAATATAAAAATCGACCCAAAAGTCGACCCCCGGGCCCGCATCCCGTAAATTCATCAAATTTTACAAAATACGAACACCCATTCCAACATGAGTTCAAGCATACAAAAATTACCAAATTCCGATACCATTTCGTCCCTCAAATCATGAAATTTAGTTTTGAAAATTTCCTTCAAAAACCAACATTTTTCCTAACTAAAAACATAATTTAAATGATAAAAACAAAGAATAATTCATGGAATATATTTAATTCTAGTGGAAGAACACTTACCCATTCGAATTTCGTGAAAAACCCCATTAAAAATCGCCAAGAACCGAGCTCTAGAAGTCAAAATATGATTAAAATGGCCTAACCCTCGATTTTGAGTTATATTCTGTCTGCCCAGAAATTAAAGCATCGCGATCACGAGAATTTGTATGCGATCGCATAGAGGAAAGTGTTATTGGCCAAAAAATGTGCTATGCGATCGCGAAAGAACTTATGCGATCGCATATAAGGGAAATAACCACTGCGAAAATATGCACAGTGCGTTCGCGAGCTTAAGAGTGCGATCGAAAGGGAAAAAGAAATGTCCATTGACCAAACTGTTCTACGCGAACGCGGGGGTGGAGGTGCGAACGCATTGAAGGAAAATTGGGGGTGGGTTGCATAACACTATGCGATCGCATAGAAGGGAAGACAGAACAACAATTAAGTTTAGAAGAAATTTGACCCGTACCCCATCCGAAACACACCCGAGGCCCCCGGGACCCCGTCTAAACACACAAGCCAGTCATATACCCTAACACGGACTCGCTCGAGGTCTTAAATCACATAAAACAATACCAAAACGATGAATCAAACCAAAAATCAAACTTATAAATTTTCAAGTCTTCAAGTATCAAAACTCGTGCCGAAACCTATCAATTCAACCCGAAATGATGCCAAATTTTGCAGACAATTCATAAATGACACAACAAACCTACATCCACTCTAAAAATTCCATTCCGAGCCCCATATCAAAATTTCACCTACCGGCCAAAATCGCCGAAATTCTAACTTTCGCGGAATTACCTCAGATTACTCTACGGGCCTCCAAAACCAATTTCGGACGCGCGCCTACGTCCAAAATAACCATACAAAGCCGTTGACATCACCTAAAACTCATTCAAAGGCCACTTACACAAAAGTCAAACCTCACCGCTTAAACTTCCAAAACTGAAATTTTCCTTCCAATTCGACTTCGGATCATTCAGTAATTGAATTAGACCATGCAAACAAGTCGGTATACACAATGTGAAGTTGTTCAAGACCTTACACCACTGAATGGAGCTTAAATTCTCAAAACAACCAGTCGGGTCGTTACATCCATCACTCAGTTGTAAAGCCAACAAAAGACCCTGAGTGTGGTGGGATCGAAAACTACTCATCGTGTTGAACTAGTCCCGGAAAGGTCGAGCAACAATGGATCATGAACTGACCCCACAATCATGAGAATGTTCGAATAACTCACAAAGAGGATCGAGTCGGGAGAGAAAAGGATCAAGTACAACGATAAAAGAGCGGAAACGTACAACTCAAGGGTCGACCAAATATCGGGAGCACCTCCAGTTTTAAAAGGACTGGACTCTAGAAAGTTCATGCAAAAACCTTTCCCCTAGAGTGCGGCTCCAAATCCAATTCTAAAATTTTTTTGCATGCCGGACATACCCAAATACAACGGGACTACCGATAAACGAACACATCACCACATATACTTGTGGTATAAAGGGAAATGATTTGGAGGACGACGAGATCGAGTCTGTTCTACTAAAGAAGTTTGGGGAAACTCTGTCCAAAGGGGACATGATTTGGTACCATAACCTACTCCCGAACTCTATTGATTCGGTTGCCATGTTGGAAGATTCGTTTGTAAAGGCACATGATGGTATTATAAAGGTTACAACAAGGAAGTCAGATGTATTCAAAATCAAACAAAGGGACAACGAGATGTTGAGAGAGTTTGTGTCCCGGTTCCAAATGGAACGAATAAAGTTGCCACCAGTCTCTGATGACTGGGCTGTACAAGCTTTCACTCAGGGGCTAAACGAGCGGAGCTCGATAGCATCGAGGCAGTTGAAACAAAACTTGATTGAGTACCCTGCCATAACCTGGGCGGATGTGCATAATAGATACTAGTCGAAGATTAGGGTTGAAGATGACCAGTTGGGAGCCCCCTCGGGCTCGATTTATCCAAACAGGTTAGCAACAAAAGATTTAAGAGAAGTAGACAGGGAACCAAGACCGACTAAGGAAAGGTATCAGCCGTACATCAAAGACCGAAGGAACAGTTCGAGGCGTAACGTACCTCGGAATGATCGAAGGGAAGATCGAGGTCAGAATTCTAGGGGACTCATGAGTAAGATCGGGTTCGACATGCACTCAGGACCGGCAGAGGCACCCCGAATATCAGAATATAACTTTAGCATCGATGCCTCGATTATCGTCTCGGCCATTGGGAAAATCAGAGATACCAAATAGCCTAAACCCATAAAAACTGATCCTTCTCATAGGAATCCCAACTTGATGTGCAAGTATCATGGTACACATGATCACAAGACCGAGGATTGCAAGAAACTAAGAGAAGAGGTAGCCCAATTGTTCAATAAGGGGAACCTTCGAGAATTTCTCAGCGACAGGGCCAAGAAACACTTCATAGAAAGAGACGCCAATAGGAAGAACGAACCAGCGGAGCCCCAACATGTCATTCACATGATCATCAACGGAGTTGACGTCCCACAGGAACCCATATTCAAACGCACCAAAGTATCAATCACAAGGGAGAAGCGGACTCGGGACTACATGCCCGAGGACACCCTCACGTTCAATGAGGAAGACATCGAAGGCCTATCTCAGCCGCACAATGATGCACTGGTAATTTCTATCCTTTTAAATAAAGTTCAAGTTAAACGTGTTTTTGTGGATCCAGGTAGCTCAACAAATATAATCAGGTCGAGGGTCGTGGAGCAGCTCGGGCTGCTTGACCAAATCATACCGGCATCTCGAGTATTGAATGTCTTCGACATGGCAAGTGAAACAACGAAGGGGAAAATCATCCTCCCAGTTAACGTGGTCAGAACCATACAAGACACGAAGTTTCATGTCATCGAAGGTGACATGAGGTATAATACTTTGCTGGGAAGGCCGTGGATCCACAGCATGAGGGCAGTGCCATCAACCCTTCATCAAATGATGAAGTTCCCAACAAAAGATGGCGTAAAAAAGGTATATGGGGAGCAACACACAGCTAAGGATATGTTTGCAGTTCATGACTTAGTACCAGTATCGAGGCCCTCTACATCGGGAAAGTCGAGCGTCAAGGAAAAACAGGTAACCAAATAGCAATTACAGTCTATATCCCCGGTTGAGCCCGAGGAAAAGGTGGTCGAGGACAAAAAGGATGATTTCCTTACCCCTCGAGCTTTCATCGCCCCCCGAGGAGTCAGATGCGGCGAAGTCCACGATCGAGGAACTTGATCAAGTGATATTGATCGAGTATCTGCCCGAACGAAAGGTATACCTGGGGACGAGATTAACCTCAAAACTCAGGAAAAAACTCATTCAATTCCTTATCGATAACATTGATTGATTTGCTTAGTCCCACTTAGATATGACAGGGATCCCACAGGAGATAACCACTCATCGACTAAGTGTCGATCCCAGATTTAAACCGGTGAAACAAAAGAGAAGACCTCAGTCCGAGGTAAAGCACACATTCATCAAATATGAGGTAATCAAACTTCTTAAAATAGGGTCCATTAGGGAAGTAAAATATCCCGAGTGGCTAGTTAACGTAGTAGTGGTCCCTAAAAAGGGAAACAAACTTAGGATGTGTGTAGACTACAAAGATTTGAACAAGGCATGCCCTAAATATTCTTTCACATTGCCCAACTTCGATCGTTAGATCGACACTAAGGCCGTCCACGAGATCCTTACTTTCCTCGATTCCTACTCCGGGTACAATCAAATTCGAATGAACCCAGAGGACCAGGAAAAAACTTCATTTATCATAAAGTATGGTACATATTGCTATAATGTAATGCCCTTCCGGCTAAAAAATGCAGGGGCTACATACCAACGCCTAGTTAATAAAATGTTCGAACATCAGATAGGTAAAACTATGGAAGTTTATATTGATGACATGCTAGTTAAGTCCTTATACGCAGAGGACCATTTGACTCATTTGCAGGCAACGTTCGACATCTTAAGAAAGTACAACATGAAACTCAACCTCGAGAAATGCGCTTTTGGAGTTGGCTCGAGAAAGTTCTTAGGTTTCATGGTGTCAAACAGCGGGATCGAGATCAACCCCGACAAAATCAAAGCCATCGAGGAAATCACCATTGTAGATAATGTGAAAGTCGTACAACGATTAACTGGACAGATAGCTGCCCTAGGCCGGTTTATCCCGAGATCCTCAAATCAAAGTCATCATTTCTTTCCCTACTCAAGAAGAAGAATGAATTCAGATGGACTCCGGAGTGTCAACGAGCCTGTATACGGCTAAAATCGGAGAGCCCAATTTTATGATTATTACGGCGCTCAGAAGGCTCGAAGGTTCGAGTTTTGGCATCGAGGGGGAATACCGAAGGTCCTCGACCTCGGGGTAGTGCAAATCGAAGACCGACGTGGAAAGGCGGGAAATTCCCAAAACGCACATGGTTAAAGCTGACCAAGTACGCAAAATAGTACAAGCCCGTATTGTGGCATCAAATAGTTGTACCATCCATCTCTCTTTGTATTGATTACACATGTACTATGTTGGGATTTCCTCTCATATATAAAGGGGACCCTTGTCACTTTGTAAGGGACATGATATTCAATACAAGAACAAGAACACTCTCTGCTCTCTAGCTAAAACATTCTCTACAACTGTTTCACTGATTTATTGCCTTTCATTTATTGTGTTCATTAGTTGTTCTTCATTTATCTCTCCTTATTAATCACAAATAAGCCATCTTCGAGGCCTTCAATACTGCTATATCATTCTCGACATCCCTTTGTCAAGCTCTAGAGCTCGACCTCGAGGTCCATCCCGACCAAGCTCAAGACCCCGTCCCTCCACTGCTCGGCTTGCATAATTTCATTACCTTTCGCTTTTATTTCGTTTTCTCACTTCCCACCTAGTATCTACGGCCTAAACAACTGATATTAAAATAGATCACGTATTTTTAGAACCATATAATCAAATATGATTGTAATTACCATTTTCAAGGTAAACAGAGCCTTAGAAGAATTAAAACGGTATCTCTCGAGCCCACCATTGCTTCATACTCTGAAGGAGGATGAAAAAATTTATTTGTATTTATCTGCGTCCGAGGTAGCGGTAAGTGACGTGTTGGTTCGAGAAGAACAAGGTACGCAATTTCCTATTTATTATGTAAGTCGGACCCTAGGAGATGCTGAAACCAGGTACCCACATTTAGAAAAATTAGCTCTTGCACTAATAAGCGCATCTAGAAAATTAAGACCATACTTTCAATGCCACCCTATATGTGTATTAACTACATACTCATTTCAAAATATCTTGCATAAGACCGAATTGTCGGGCCGATAGGCCAAGTGGACCATTAAACTTGGAGGGTATGATATCGAATATCAGCCCCGAACGGCTATCAAGTCCCAAATTTTGGCAGACTTCGTGGCTGACTTTACTACGAGAAATCCACGAAGGCACCTGTGGGAACCATTCTGGTGCCGACTCTTTGATTTGCAAGGTTATTAGAGCAGGGTATTACTGGGATAGCATGGAAAAAGATACTAAGGAGTTCATTCGAAAGTGCGATAAATGTCAAAGGTTCGCACCGATGATCCATCATCCCGGTGAACAACTCCATGCGGTCATATCCCCGTGACCATTCATGAAATGAGGGATGGACATTGTCAGCCCCTACCAACGGCGCCAGGTAAAGCTAAATTTTTTTTTTTATGACTGACTATTTTTCAAAATGGGTAGAAGTGCAGGCCTTCTAGAAAATAAGAGAAAAAGAAGTCATTGACTTCATATGGGACCACATCGCATGTCGGTTCGGGATACCCGCTGAAATAGTATGTGACAATGGGAAGTAATTCGTCGGCAGCAAAGTGACGAAATTCTTCGAGGACCATAAAATCAAAAGGATTCTGTCGACGCCTTATCACCCAAGCGCAAATGGACAGGCTGAATCCACAAACAAAACTATCCTTCAAAACCTGAAGAAGAGGTTGAATTATGCTAAAGGGAAATGGAGAGAAGTATTACCCGAGGTGCTATAGGCATATCGAACAACGTCGAATTCAAGCACGGGGGAAACCCCATTTTCTTTTGTGTATGGGTTTGAAGCATTGATTCCGGTAGAGGGCGGGGAACCCAGCGTCAGATTTCAGCATACTACCGAGGCTTCGAACCACGAGGCTATGAACATTTGTCTCGAGCTATTAGATGAAAAACGTGAAGCCGCACTAATTCGAATAGCCGCACAAAAGCAAAGGATCGATAGGTATTACAATAGAAGGGAGAACCTTCGCCATTTCGGAGTCGGGGACTTAGTTCTAAGGAAAGTCACCCTTAATACTCGAGACCCAAACGAAGGGAAACTAGGCCCCAATTGGGAAGGACCGTACCGAGTCCTCGAAATCGTAGGTAAAGGATCCTACAAACTTAGCACAATGAAAGGCGAGCAACTACCAAATAATTGGAACATATCACTCCTCAAACGGTATTATTGCTAAGGTATGACCTTCTCCCCTTTTTCATTTATAGTTAAGGCTAACTCCTTGCAGGTATTTGATTGGAGACGCCATTCAACTCGAAGACCTTAGGTTTTAAAGCATATGTTGCACTCTTTTCCCCTTAAGATCGGGTATTATCCCAAATGGATTTTTCCGGCAAGGTATTTAACGAGGCAACATTATATTCTACCTAAGGGGAATTCAACAAGTATTCAAGGCTTCTTCTCAATCAACCTCGAATACTGGGGGGGGGGGCATCACCCTCGAAGGTTGTACGTTAAAAGAAAGCAATTCACGCCAAAGAGGGCCTCGATAGAAAAACTTTATAATGGGCCAAACGGTCAAATGAACCATGTCCATGTAAAATAGTCGAGCCCCCGACGGCAAAAACATGTACACATGTATCAATTATTCAAAGAAGCATTTTTGCTATATCAAAACACTTTGTGTTTCAAAGAAATCTACTATTATATGAGTTTTGCAATTATAATTCTACAAGAAACCGCTCAAGGGCCATAACGCAAATACACACCAAATACTCGGGGACTGTCATCGACATACAACACATCGAGTCATAAAAAAGCTCGAACTCAAAATACCTCAAAGAGGCATATTCGAACTCAAAAGACCTCAAAGAGGCATATTTGAACTCATAATACCTCAAATAGGCATCCCCTCGATACAAAGGCCAAGGCCATCATACTCGGAGAATAAAGCTACGGCCATTGTAAAGACTACGGTCATATAAAAAGGCTACGGCCGAAATAATGCAGCTCAGAGATGTCCGACTTCCGCCATAAACTAAAGGCCTTAAAACACTTCGAAAAACTGGTTAAATCAGGCTACCCTCGGCAAAAGCAAATGGTAAAGGGCTTCGATAAAACCAGCCCTCGAATAATTCAGAGGCGTCGATAATATCAGCCTTCGAAAAAACCTCAAGAGGTATTCAATTATCGTTACACAAAAAATTACAAACAAGGTTCCAATCGATCGAACCTTCGAAAATTCCAACGAATTCAAAAAACACATGCTAAGGCATACCAAATTTTTCACTAAGTCTTTAGCCGAAAAGAGGGAAAGGTTATATCCATTTTAGAGGCCGAATTGGCCCAACCTAAAGAGCCTAAGGGCCAGCCTAAAATAACATATGGGCGAGCTTAAATGCCGAAGCACACCGTGCTCGAGACCTTACTTAGCTCGGACTCAAAAGTCCCTTCAACCCGAGTTAGCGTCAAACCAACTTGAAAGCTTAACTCGAAGATCGAACCTTACAAGGTAACTTATTATCAGTCGTTGATCAAATACAAAACCTAAGAGTATTATATTCTAAGTCCAATAATCAGACTGATCACCTACAACACCAAATTTTGTTTCACAAGTGGAGACAAAATAAAATTTAACACGAAACGAAGATGAAGCAAAAAGTTCTTTGTATTCAAAGGATGATTCAAAAGTATATTTACAAAACTCCCGCATGTGACCCTTACACAAAAGAAAGAATACAAAAGAACCTAATCTACTTTCGGGGTCACTTGCTCGGAGGCAGTATCCACTAGAGCTACATCTTCGGTAGCCTGATCTTCGGGGGCCTCTTTCCCCTCGGGGACTTCATCTTCGTCTCCCTCACTCTCGTAGCCACTGATAGAATCTTCATCGGTGGAGAGAAATGTAGCTGCCTCTTCTTCCAAAGCCTTTACCTTCTCGATTTCGGCAGAGAGGTCAAAGCCTTTAGCATGTACCTCCTCGAGAGTCTGTCTTCGGGATTCCAGCCTAGTATGATTGATAGCACACGTTAACTTGAGCTCTACTGTGGCTGAGATCTCCTGTGCCCGAGCGTTAGCAGCAGAAGCATCGGCTTGATACGAGGACACGAATGCCTCAGCCTCGGACTTGACTTTAGCAAGATCAGCGGCCGCTTTAGTTTGAAGCTCCTCAAATTTACGGCTCTCCTCTTTTGCACTTCGAAGCTGGTTCTTGACCGAGGATAAATTTTCCCTAAGAGTGTCCTTTTCCAAGGCGAGACGGTCCATATGTTGTCTCCACCTGAGGGTTTCGACCTCTTTGGTTTTGAGCTCCTCTTGAAGTTGCTCCACCAGGTCGGCCTTCTGCTGGAACTGCAAAATTAAAAGCATTAGACACCAAAAACAAGTGAACACAAATTAGGCCTACAAAATCAATATTACCTGCTCGACCCGCTCCTTGGAAGCCTTCTCCAAATCAGCTCGATGGAAGCTGATTTCCCCCTCTCTTTTAGCGTAGAGAGCCTTGAGGTCGTCCGTCTCTAACATGAGCTTCTTAAGCTCAGCTTCACAACGGGCAAGCTCAGCCCGAGACTTGTAAAAAGATTGATTGAAGAGCATCACAGCCTTATCACAAAGAAATAGAGTCAGAAAGACAAAAAAAAAATCAAACTCCAAACATAATTACTAAGGCAAAGTTTACCTGTTTCCTAAGCTTCTCGACCTCCTCAAAGATGAACGAAGTGTCAAGGTCGGGGCTGTCTTCGATTCCGGCAAAGTATCCTCGAAAAATGTCATTCTCCCCGTGGGATGTTCCCACATCAGAAGTCCTCATATTTTGGGCATCCCGTATTTTCCCCTCAACGAATACCGGGCCTGGCAGAGAATCGCCCACATCGATTACCTCAAATGATTCAATTTGGGAATTCTCTCGCCTTCAAAGAACCTCAGGATTGGGCTCCCCGAGTTAATCAGAGAAATGCCCTCCAGGACGAGGCGCACTCTTATCACTTGCCAGCTCGGGGACTCTGCCCGAGCTCCCCTCAGAGTCTCCTCGGCCCGAGGTTGAACTGTATCAGCGGCCTTCGGTTCGGCGGCTTTCTTTGGCTTCAGGGAGTTCGCAGGCGACCCTTTCTTCCTTTTCTTGTCCTTGGCAGGTCTTGGGGCTTCTTCCTCACCAATTGGGGGTGGACTCATTGAAACAGCATCTCTGAGGCCTGCATAAAAGCAAAAATAAGTATTTTGCCTAAGGAATTCAGATATGCAAATAATGAAAAATCACCGTGATTTTTGGCCTCCCATCGGCTCTTGGAAAAATCACTCCAGTTGCGCTCAGCGTACGAGGAAGTAGAGGCCAGTTTCCGAACCCAGCCCAGGAGGTCCGCAACCGCATTAGGAAACCAAGCGAAAACTGCATCATTATAAGGGGATTAGTTCGAGAGAAAGCAGGAATATCAAAGTGATAAAACGCCCTCGATAAGCTTGTACTTACGTTTCATATTCCATTCCTCGGGGAATGGAATCTTTTCAGCAGGAATTAGGTCGTATGTTCTGATTCGGACAAAGCGGCTCATCCACCCTCGGTCTCTGTCTTCATCGATACTAGAAAAGAAAGACTTCGAGGATCAGCATTGCAGCTTTATCAGGACACCTCAATGGAGAAGAGGGTTGTATAGCCTGATTCGATGGTCGAGGGTAAAAGGCATCCCCTCAACCTTACTCGTGAAATACCTTATCAAGTGAACGATTCTCCAGAATGAAGGATAAATTTGGCCGAGCGTCACTTGATATTGTTGATAGAAATCGAGAATCACTGGATCTAGGAGTGGCAGAGAAGGGTTTACGGGACCTAAGGTAAACGGGTAAGTATACACACTCAGGTACCCTGCTTTGTGAGTGGTAATATCCTCTTCGGAGGAAGGGATCTCCGTGTCTTTATTTCCCCAATTACAGTTCGTCTTCACCTGGTTGAGTTCAGCGCTAGTTATCAAACTGATATATCAGGACATAGGTTCGCACCGACCCGGGACTGAAGCAGGCCTGTCGATTTTAAAGTCGTAGGATGTTTCGCAAGGCCCGAGAGCACACTCCTCAATACGAGGTGGTACCGCCCTTTTGCTCTTAGATTGGCGTGATGATGAAAAGGTTTTTTCTTTCTATGGAACTGTCTTAGAAGTTTTGGCCATTGTTGTTGTTGAAAAATTCAGAAGAAGAAAAGAAAGTTGGTGATAAATGGGCACAAGAGAAGGATAAACGAAGAGAGTTAGAATGTTGTGGAAAGTAAAGTTTGCAAAGAGATGGGTTGAAGTATTTATAGGAATCACCTATGCGTATTGAGGAAGCTAAACGACTGACCAATAGCCGCCTTTTATTAATGGCCTTTCGAAAACTGTGCAGACGTGACCCTTCACGACTTTTAGTCACACCAGTTGCTGACGTCACGGGATTGACATCATTGTTGGGGCATCGAAGGGTCGAGAATCAAAATTGTTTCTTATCCTTTCATTCTAAGAAACGCGGGGACTATCTGTATACGGTCAAAATCTTATGCCCCGATTTTTTAGGCTCGAGAAGTTACATCGAGGGTAGAAATCTGGAAGAGGCCGAGGTCGAGCCCAAAGGTGGAACAAAAGGCTCGAGGGCCTGAATGCTCGATGAGCATCGAAGACCGATGCCAAATAATACCATGTGAATTTGTTACGAAAAGGACAAGATTCTCGCCACGTTCCCAAATATCATGGCATAAATCCCTGGATAGATTTGTACGAATTAGTACAAATCCGTACTAGGTTGTTATACAGATGTACCAATAAATTCCTTACTGTAAATAGAAATGTACCGTATTTAGGATTCCCCCTCCTATATAAAGGGGACCCCAATCATTTGTAAAAATAATCTGATCATTGACAAAGAATATACTATCTTACTTTTCTCGTTTACTGCTCTTTAGCTTTATTACACTTGTCGTATTGTTCTTGCTTTATTGACTCTCGATTCACCTCGAGGTCATCAAGCTCGAGGTCCTTACTGCTCTAGCAACACCGGTTTGGTTTGTCAATTCTTCTCATTCATACTTTACTTTGCTTGTTTATTAATTAGTATTGGACTAGATCACATATCTTTAAAACCACAAATCAAATTTATTTGTTACTCGTATTTTCGAGGTAAACAGTATTATTGAGAAATATGAAGGTTCGAGTAGTTTAATTCAAAGTTCTAAAATATTAGGAAAAATTATATTGTCAAAAACTTGAAAAAAAAAGCTAAAAATTTTGAAAAGACAATTTATTACATTCATTAATGCCATGACCATACAAGAAAATTATGAAGTTTTTTTTAGCAATAGAAAAGGTCAAATAATAAATGCTAGGAAATGATGAAGTAACTTTTCCACACCAAAAATAGTTTTCTGGTGGTTATAGAAAAAACCTTGCTAGTGAACTAAAAATTAATGGTAACTTAGGATATTGAAATAAGAAACTATCAGTTATGTCTATTTATAAGTAGTTAATTATAAAAATTAGTCAATTTTTAAAATATTACTAATATTAGCCAAACATTACTAATATTAGCTAATTAACTATTTGTAGCAAAAAAGGTCAAACTTTTACTTTTTTTTGAGTGGGTGTTATTAGAATAGATTGGGTACATCTTCAGGAGCTTGAATCTTAGTTTTGGGATGATTTGAATGAAGTTTTGAGGTGGTTTGAATTGAATATTCGAAGTAAAAACTGAACATAAAAAAAAGTGATATGTGTATCACGCTGCGTATCATTTATGTATCACATATGTATCATATTTGTATCAATTGTGTATCACATATAAACTTGTGTGTGAGATACATGCGTTATATATGTTTGATACATGTGTCGCAAAAGAATTTTTTGAACTCGATTTAATTATGAATTTTGATACAAAACCAGTCCAAATCACCTCCAATCTTCCTCAAATTTTGTGTATTGACTTATCTATATGTTTTCAATGAATTTCAATTATACCCATTGAAAAAGTTTCTTTTTTGCTTAGATTTTTTGAATATTGTATATATTTTTTTGTATTTCATCACCTTATTTGCTACCTCATCCATGAAATTTCCTTTCGGTCTTGCATCTAATGTTGTTAATCACGCTTAAAAATATGGAAGGAGATTTTTGCATGTGATTCTTTGAGAGAAAGAACTTTATTTATTTGGTTTTTCAATTTTTATATGTGCTTGACTAGTTTTGGTAAGTTTATGACTAATGGTTAGAGATCGGTAAGTTGAGACTTATTTGAGACATTTGTGTAAGTTTCCGTTAAAATTTGGAAGGAAAATTTAATGCATTTTTAAGTCTGTATTAAGTAAAAAGCCTTAGAAATGGCATTTAATGCATCCCGATGTAGCTTGCTGCTTTTTTTAATGTGTTAAAAAGTTGAAAAATAAAAACTTGAAAACATGAAAAAGAATATTTATCGTATTCCTAATGTCTACGTACGATGAAGTAATGAAATCTTTTATTTAATTTTTTTTATTTATTCTATGTGATATTCGATATTCATTTGAGGTCGACTAGTATTGATTTATGTTATGATATTTTTATTAAATAAAAATGCCAAGTAATTTGCAAACATATGCTCCTCCTCTACAAACCAACCAATTCCTGCTTTATACCTACTATTCTTCACCTTTTTATTTATTTATTTATTAAAGATTATCTCTAGGCAAATTAATTCTAAATTTCCCAATTGGAACATTGCATAAAATGAGACTTTTTTTAAAAAACTATTATTCTCAAATTAAAATGTCCATTTATGCCAAGAAATAGGAGATTTTGTTGATAAGATCTGCTTAGTTTTGTTTAGGGCTGCTTATCGGACGGATTGGGCGGTTATTTACTCTTAACGGTTTGGCTTATCGGTTATCGGCTTTTAAATGAATTAATCTGTTAGCCACCCGATAAGATATCGGGCGGATTGGTATCGGTTTACCTCTTATCGGACGGTTATCGGGCGGTTTATCGGCCTAATTCTACCTATGGTAATCGACTACTAATTCTACCTACTAATGTAACTCCTTGGGTAAACTCTGGTCGAAGACAGTAAGACTAGCAAAAAAAGAGGAATTAAGTCATTAACCAAATTCATATTACTCTATCATATTCAACATTTAACCGTGTACATACATTTGATGTTTACAAGGGATGAAATTGGTTTCAGATTTCAGACATGACATCAACAAATATACACTTTGCCTTTATAAACAAAAGCTTATACTTTTGTTACTGCCAAGTGCACACTGCCAGTCTGCCATAATGTCCAGTTAACGACTTAACGTCTATTTTGTTACTGGCTTACTGCCAACTGCCATTACAGAAACAGAACGTCCATTTGCAAATTACAAAATGACAGTACTAAAAATCAGAACACATTTGCAAATTGTACACAATCACGAGACGCTCATTCAGTCATTTGAGAAGTCCAGCAGCAGCAGGGCATTGGCCAAAATTTGCCTCTTAGCATCAACCAGTGTTACAGATCCCCATTGATTCAACCTGCTGAAGAGAAGAAGAAAAATAGTTTAAGTAATTCAACCTGTAAAGTAATTCATAGCATCCATGTTTTAAGTGTTTGGTTTATTTTCAAAATGAACTAAACGAGA
>ML339376.1:0-15819 GCA_005239505.1 Nicotiana paniculata
GGGGGGGGGGGGTAGGTTTAGAGGGGAAAAAAAGAAAATACAAAAATATAAAAAAAATTTGTACTTACCTGGTGCGTGCAAAAACAGGGAACGCATAGACCACCGCGCCCGGTCCGCGTCCCGACCACGGTCGCGGTGGCCAAAATAGAAAGGGCCTCAGCTGCCGCGGTCGCGGTGCTGGGAACAGAATATGCTTATTCTACCGCGGTCGCGGTGACGGACTTCCAATTTTTTTTTGTTTTTAGCATGTTTTTACCTTTCCGGAGTTGGTTCTTGACCCCGACTTCTCCAAATATGCACCAATCTTCCCCTGTACACTAATAAATGGGTTAGTATCATACACATTAAGTACAACAACAAAGCAAAAGTGAAAAACAAAAGAAAACATGGGTTGCCTCCCAAGAAGCGCTTGATTTAACGTCGCGGCACGACACAAATGAGCGTATTTAAGGCTCGCTCGACCTTTGGGGCTCAGTCAAATGGATCACTTAACGTCCTTGACTTCATCCATGCCCACATATAGTTTCAACCTGTTCCCATTGACTCTAAACGTGTGAGAGTAATTTTTTGAGGCAATCTCTATAGCACCCGAAGGGAGTACTTCAACCACACGAAATGGCCCAGACCATCATGACTTGGGTTTACCGGGAAATAGCCTTAATCTTGAATTATAAAGCAACACCATATCTCCGGGTTTGAAATTACGCTCAATAATATTCTTGTCGTGCAACCTCTTCATTCTCTCTTTGTATAACCTTGTGCTTTCAAAAGCAAGATAGCGGAACTCATCCAGTTCATGCAATTCCGTGACTCTATTCGTTCTCGCAGCTTCCATGTCTAGGTTCAATTGTCTCAGCGCCCACCAAGCTCTATGTTCTAACTCCACTGGCAAGTGACAGGAATTTCCAAACACCAACTTGTATGGCGACATGCCAATTGGTGTTTTGAAAGCAGTTCTATAGGCCCAGAATGCTTCATCTAATTTTTTCACCCAATCTGTTCTTGTGGCATTCACAGTTTTGGTCAACACTTTTTATCTCTCTATTCGACACTTCGACCTGCCCACTGTTCTGAGGATGGTATGGAGTTTCCACCTTGTGGCGTACATCGTATTTCGCCAGCAATTTCTCAAAGGCTCGATTGCAGAAATGAGTGCCTCCGTCACTGATTTTATGGCTCTCGGGGTCCCGAAATGGGGGAATATATTCTTATTCAAAAACCCAATCACCACCCTTGCATCATTGGTGGGGAGTGTTGCAGCTTCCATCCATTTGGACACATAATCTACAGCAACAAGTATGTACTTATTTCCATAGGAACTGACGAAGGGACTCATGAAGTCTATTCCCCAAATATCGAACATTTCAACCTCCTGAATTGGGTTCATGGGCATCTCATGGCGACGGGAAATGTTCCCAGTTCGCCGGCATTCATTACAACCCTTGACCCATAGATGCGCATCCTTAAACACAGTTGGCCAGTAGAAACCGGCTTCTAGAACTTTCGCGCCCGTCCTGACTCCTCCAAAATGTCCGCCATTTGTCGATGCGTGACATGCCTGCAAAACACAAGATTGATCTATCTCTGGGACACATCTCCAGATCATATTTTCAACACAAATCCGAAACAGATAAGGTTCATCCCAGTAATACATGCGGCAATCACGGTAAAACTTTTATTTTTGCACAAAGGAAAGGTCATAGGGAACTATACCGCCTGCGAGGTAGTTTGCAATGTGTGCATACCATGGCACTTCCTCAAGGCTTGTGGGCAGTAGCTTCTCGTCTGGAAAGGTTTCCAGAATATCCTCTACCTCAACTGATTTTTCAGCTCATTCCAGTCGTGATAAGTGATCAACGACCTGATTTTTCGTGACCGTAATTCAAGTCGAACTGTTGCAGCAACAAAACACAATGAATCAGGCGTGGTTTGGACTCCTTCTTTTCGATCAGGTAGCTGAGAGCAGCATGATCAGTATATACAATTACCTTTGAGCCAATCAGGTATGATCTGAACTTGTCAAATGCGAACACTACAGCCAGCATCTCTTTTTTAGTTATAGTGTAGTTTAGTTGGGCTTCACTCAACATTCTACTTGCGTAGTAAATTAGGTGCATTATTTTATCTTTTCGCTGTCCTAACACTTCTCCCACTGCATAGTCACTTGCGTCACACATTAGCTCGAATGGTTGCTCCCAGTCGGGGGCAACAATGATGGGTGTTGTGACTAGCCTCTTCTTCAATTCCTCGAATGATACCCTGCAATCATTAGAAAAACAAAGGGGTGATCCTTTTCTAGAAATTTACACAGAGGGTTAGCAATTTTTGAAAAGTCCTTTATGAATCTCCTGTAAAAACCAGCATGCCCGAGGAAGCTCCTGATTGCATTGACTGATGTGGGAGGTGGAAGCTTTGCTATCACATCAAATTTCACACGATCCACCTCAATGCCCTTTCTTGATACTAGGTGTCCCAAGATGACACCTTCTTGTACCATGAAATGACACTTTTCCCAATTAAGTACCAGCTTAGTCTCAATGCACCTTTTCAACACTCTAGTCAGATTTGTAAGGCACTCATCGAATGAGTTTCCCACCACTGAGAAATCATCCATGAACACCTCCATTATGTCTTCTACCATGTCTGTGAATATGACCATCATGCACCTTTGGAATGTGGCGGGTGTGTTGCATAGGCCAAAGGGCATCCTCCGAAAAGAAAAGATCCCATAACGGCATGTGAATGAGGTCTTCTCTATATCCTCTAGTGCAAAGGAGATCTGATTGTACCCTGAGTACCCATCCAGAAAATAGAAGTGGGACCCCCCTTGCCAGTCTGTCAAGCATCTGATCAATGAAGGGAAGTGGGAAGTGGTCTTTCCGGGTGGCTAAGTTAAGCTTCCTGTAATCCATACAAACTCTCCAGCATGTGGCAGTTCGTGTAGAGATCAGTTCATTTTTATCATTTTTCACCACCGTCATTCCACCCTTCTTAGGAACACATTGCACTGGGCTAACCCAGTTGTTGTCAGAGATGGGGAAGATGATTCCCGCATCTAACCACTTAATGACTTCTTTCTTTACTATTTCCTTCATCTTGGGGTTCAGCCTTCTTTGGTGTTCTCTGGAAGGTTTGTGCCCATCTTCCAGCAGAATTTTATGCATACAAAATGCCGGGCTGATCCCCTTAATGTCTGCCATGGTCTACCCAATAGCAGTCTTGCACTCTGTCAGTACCTGCAAAAGCTGTTTTGCCTGCACATCTAACAAACTAGATGAGATAATAATAGGTAATGTGGAGTTAGGTCCTAAGAATGTGTACCTGAGATGGGAGGGCAGTGGCTTCAACTCTAGCTTTGGTGGTTCTTCTATGGATGGCCTGGCTGGAGGATTTTCCCTTGTCTCTAAGTGCAGGGACTCAAATTCGAGTGATCTCTTCCAAAAACCTTTGCCCTCAAGAGCAAGCACCCGTTCTGCCAATTCTTCACCATTCACCTCATCTAAATTCATAAGACATACAACTAGAGGGTCCTCAATGTTCATGGTCTCATCATCCTCTTCCAGGATTACATCCACGACATCAATTAGAGAACAATTGGAGAATTTACTTGGTCGCCTCATAGATTTCTGCACGTTGAACGTTATCTCTTCGTCATTTAACCTCATATTGGGCTCTCTAGTTTCGCAGTCAATCAGAGCTTGCCCCGTGGCCAAGAATGGCCTTCCCAAAATTATGGGGATTTCTTCATCCACCCTACAGTCCAGAATTACAAAATCTGCAAGGAACAAAAAATTTCCCTACCTGCACCAACACGTCATCATGAATACCCGAGAGCCTCTTTACAGTTCTGTCAGCCAGTTGTAACAACATAGATGTGGGTCTAGCTCGTCCAATCCCAAGCCTTTTATAGATAGCTAGGGGAATAAGATTTATGCTTGCCCCCAAATCACATAGTGCCTTGGCAAAAGCAAAGTTACCTATGGTGCAGGGAATTGTGAAACTCCCTGGGTCTGACAATTTCTCAGCAACGGGTCTTGATACAACAACACTGCATGTCTGAGTTAGAGTCAATGTGGCCAAGTCTTGGAAGTCGAACTTGCGGGACATCAAGTCCTTCATCATTTTTTCATAACCAGGCATTTCTTTTAAAGCATCAATCAATGGAATATTTACCTGAATTTGTTTCAACATGTCCGAGAACTTCTTGTATTGCTCATCTTTTTGATATTTGGCTAGCCTCTGTGGGAATGGTGCTGGAGGTCACTTCTTTCCTGTGATTTGGGCTTTCTCTTTTTCAGGCGTTGCCTCCAATACCGGTTCCTGTGTTGTTTCAGCTTCTTTCTCAGCCTCATTCTGTTTGTTGGCATCTTCCTATGCATGATGCACTGTCAATTCAGTCAATCCTGTTGAGTCATCTAGCTCAATGGGCACTGGCACAAGTGTATCAACAAGTCTGCTTCTCGAGCCCTCTCTTGTTCCAAGTCCAGGTCTCTACCATTGCGTAGACTCACTGCCATCAGCTGCTTCGGGCCATGATCTTTTAGATTTACCTGAGTGTCTGTAGGTAACGTCCCATGAGGACGGTGATTCAGTGACTTCGAAATCTGACCCATTTGGACCTCAATATTTTTGATAGCTGACTCATGTGAATCTACTCTTTCACTTATTTTTGCATTAGACCCAATCACCTGCTGCACCTTGCCTCGAGCCTAGTGTACCCGTCTTCCTGTCTCCCATTATGTTGTTGTTGAGGTGGACGATACCCCTACTGCTGATTCTGGTTGTTATAGCCCTGTGGCCTTTGGTAAGGTGTCATATTACCCTGTGGTCGCATGGCCCCATGTTACCGTGATTATGCTGCTGCGGGGATGGTCTGTATTGCTGATTCTGCTGCTCCCAATTCTGACCACCTGGTCTCTGACCCCCATAATTGGACACATAATTCATGTCCTTAGGATAGTGTTGGTGATCCCCCTCAGTGCTCCACTAGTTACCAAGTGGCTGACTAATGCAAGATGGACAGAAGCCCCCATTGGTTGTATCAACTATGTGCATCTGTTGTTTCTGACCTGACTCTTCCACCTTTTTGGTGAGGATGCTCATTTGTGTCATTAATGTGGCCATATTTTCAGCAAGAGAGTTAGCTAGATCTAACTCCACTGAGTGGACCACATGAATGATGGGCGCATTTCTGTTTGTCCATCCTGAGTTCTGGGACATCTTGTCGAGCAAGATATTTCTATCTCTGAACGTTTTACTCAGGAATGCACCACCAGCTGAAGCATCAACATTAGCTTTCATACTATCTGTCAGACCTATGTAAAATCTCTACCCCAACATCTGCTCAGGAATACCATGGTGTGAACATACAACCAACATCTCTTTAAATCTTTCCCATGTCTCTTGCAATGTTTCTGTTGGTTTCTGTTTGAAGCTCAAGATCTCATCAATTTGTTGACCAGTTTTGTTGGGTGGATGAAATTTGTTCACAAATTTCTTGACCAACTCCTCCCAAGTATTGATGGAATTGATGGGGAGTGAATTTAGCCAAGTCTGGGATGCTCCTGTCACAGAGAATGGAAACAACAACATTTATTGCTTCCGGAGTCACGTTGTGCTATCTTTGTGTTTGGCATATTGACAGGAAATTCTTCAAGTGTTGTTGGGGATCTTTAATGTATGACCCCGAGAATAGTCCATTGTTTTGCAACATATGCAGCATATTGTTTGAGATTTGGAATGAATTTGCCTGTATCTGTGGGACTAATATCGTTGTGGCCAAATTGTCAGCCGTGAGTTGTGCCTAGTCATATAAAGCAGCCTCTGGCACAAGAGGCTCCACTACCTGCGCATTTGGGTCCTCCACGCCATCCCCAATATTTTTGTTGTTCACCAGATCTGCCATGTCTGGTTCAAGTTGTTCAATTGAGTTTTGTTGTTTGCTTTTCCTGTTGGCCCGATTCAAGGCCTTGAAAAATTTCTCGGGATCTGATAATACTTCAAACACTTTACCAGTTCTCGATGAGTTTCTAGGCATGACCTGTAGCCACCAAGTTTGCAAACGTTAAAATTTTAATGTATTGATTAAAAGTGAAGAAACTTGACTATACTAAGAATTTTTGTACTTCTTTCAACTGTAGTCGATAACACCGTTAAATTTCCCGGCAACGGCGCCAAAATTTGATCACGCCCAACTATGCCTTATAAAAAGGACAAAGCGGTCTTTGTCAATATATTCCAGGTATTAAGCCCAGAGTCGAATCCCATAGGGAATTAACCTACCAATTACAGTTATCAGACTCACTTAATTCCACGTACTCAACTTCCAAGATATTTTGAATAACAATTGGTCCTTTTTCTACTAACTATTACTTAATAAAACTATATTAACTAAGAGCTAACTAAGAATGGGTTGTAAACAATAAGGAGAAGGATCGAAGGTTATGATTTCCCCTATTGATAGAATCCCTTCCTGCTATATTTCATATAAATTCGCCTAATCGTCTCTATCGATCGTGAGCACTCTTCCTACCGTAAATCTCTCCCGAGTAATTACGAAAATTTACTAGACATACTCTCCCGAGTTACTCCAGCAAGCTTTTATTACAGCTCACATAGATTGCACCCAAGGTTTCGTTATCCCTAATCCCACCTTTAAACCCTTGGTTATTGATTCTTCACATACGTCGGGAGTGATGTTGTTCAACAATTACCTAAATATGCACTCTCTCCCGAATAATACATACTAAATAGGCACAACTAATTGAGGATCCTTTCAATTAACTACAACAAGAACGTAGTTGAACAAATAGAGATTAAACTTGGAAAATCTCTATTAACATAGCAAGATTTTCATACTTCAATATGTTCCATCAAAATCTTAGACTAAATATTTATCTACTCATGATAAAATAATATAAGCAATAAAATAATTCATGATTACCAAAATAATGATAAAGGAAGAAGAATGAAAAACTCTAGTGGTGTCTTGATCTTTCTCCCACGTGTTCTTGCCTCCAAATAAGTCTAAAATAAGCTTAACCTTGACTTGGGCGAGTTTGTTGAGTTTATATAGGGTTAGGATAAGTTTCCCACGTTTTTCTTCGCCATTTCTTGCTCGTTTTCATCGGGGCTCTTCTCGTCTGGCCTTGTATCTACATATTTGATTCCAAAACACTCCATATTATCTTCCAAATCCGGAGTAGCTCCTGCAAAGCATAAAAACCTTAATTAGAGCATTTTGTTATCATTTAGCACTTAAAACATCAATAAAGTATGGTTAACTTAGAGCATAAATAACATCTACATCGCGTAATATAGTCTACTATCAATTATTACACATTTAAATACATTAATCATAGTAACAGGAGTTAGGGAAGGTGAAGAAAACCAAAATATTTAGAGTTATTGGGGAATAAATTATAAAAAAAAATTAGATAAATAGGATCCTGGGCCAAAGAGAGGTGCAACTATTTTCCCTACTTTATATATATATATATATATATATATATACATAGATGGTAAACTGTATATCAACTTGTAATTAAGGTAAAACTGCAATATTAATTATAAAAAAGTATCAAAATCTGTATAGATAAGTAAAAATCTCTTATTTTTATTCTTTTCCTAAATTCTTTCTTATAGATGGAAGTTGAATAATTTCCTTAGGCTTTGCGTCCTTGGTTGTTGGATTAGACCAACTTGTACATGCCCAAAGATATTTGAAAAAGAAATAGACCCAGGCCCAAGCACTTGACAGCTTTACAAAGATTTGTAATGTTATTGTATACTTAGCCACATATGTAATAGATAGCCATTATTTATTTGTTTAGTATAAATAGTCTACTAAAGGCTACATTGTACAGAGATATTATTTTTCAATAGATACAAATTCATTTACTAGAATTTCTCTTCTCTCTAGAACATTCAAACTAGGGCTTTTCTTCTAAAGAATCCATGGATTCTCACTCATCCTTCTTAAATCTAACATGGTATCAGAGCGAATCCTAGAGATTATTTCTCTAATCTGAATGTTCATCGGAGAATTTATTGAGAATGATCGAGTTTTATGATTCCGGCGATTTCGAGGGGATTCGTTCCTTTTGATTTGGATGTTCGTCTTCTTTCTTCTGTTCAAACCTTTCAATCAACAGCGGATTCTATGGATATTATCAACTATCTCGTTTCGATTTCACTGCAAATGGCTTCATGAAGATCAACTCGAAAAGTAGGGTTTTATGTCATCATCAATCTTCGCATGCGGTGACATTCTTCTAACCCTATCTCCTTGAATTTCTTATTAGTTGATTAATTTACACATTAATTGTAGAAATCATGAGTTTGAACGACGATTCTGCTGAACATTCTGGTGTTTCGACACCATCAACTTTAGATCCTTTTCATTCTCTTTATCTTCACTCTTCTGATACCCCGAGAACCAAGCTAGTATTTGTTCCCTTTGCTGGCACAGGATTTGGGGACTGGAAGGAAGGGATGCTCATTTCTTTGTCTGTAAAGGACAAGGTTCAATTAATTGATGGATCTATAATTCAAACTACAACTAATTCTCCATTGTATCCTTATTGGCAACAATATAATAATATGGTTAAAGCCTGGATACTGAATTCCCTATCTAAGGATATAGCCAAAACAATCATCTATTATAAAACCGCTAGAGAAGCTTGGAACAATCTTGTGGAAAGATATGGTGTTGCTAATATTTCCCAATATTACAGTCTTCAACAATCCATTTCTTCTACATCCCAAGGTTCATCTGATATTGCCACTTATACACCAAACTCAAGGGATATTGGGATGAAATACATACAAACTCGTTCAATTCCTATCAGGCTTAAATGAAACTTACTTCACTGTTAAGAGTAACATTTTAATGATGAGTCCTGTCCCAAGTGTGGAGAAGGCATATTCTATTCTGATTAGGGATGAGAAATAAAGGGAAATCAATTCTGGTTCTCAAGCTTTTTCTTCTGATTCCACTTCTTTCATAGCTAACTCCAATTCCAATTCTAGCCATAATCAACCAAATACCACCAGAAAATTTACTTAGAGAGTGAACTTTGAACCTAGGAGAGCCACAATATCTTGCAAGTATTGCAAGAATCCTGGTCACACTGTAGAAAAGTGCTACAAACTACATGGCTTCCCTCAAGATTTCAAGTTCACCAAGGGAAAAAGGGCTGCTGCATGTGTCCAGATTGAGTCAACATAACAAACCTCAAGCCTGATTCACCTCAAGACATTCCACATGGTTTTTTTAAGGAACAATATGCTCATCTTATGTCTCTATTCCATCATATGCAAACATCTTCTACAAACCAACAGTCTGCATCCCAAGAATCTCCAAATCTATGCAAATTTTGCAGGTTGGCATAACAATCCTGTTAGTAAGCTATATGGTTATCTTGTATGTCATGCTAGCCATAACAACTTTAGTTCTTGGATCCTAGATTCAGGAGCAACCAATCATATGACACCTCATAAACACCTACTTCATGATATACAACCTTTAATTTCTCCTTCTCTTGTTACTTTACATAATGGATATAAAGCAAAAGTTATTTCCTTTGGAAGTCTTTATTTATCACCTAGTATCATTCTAAATAATGTTCTGTTGGTACCTTCTTTCCATTACAACTCAATCTCTATACACCAACTTCATTCTCAACCCAAGTGTTATGCACTCCTTACTAATATTTCATGTTTGTTACAGCGCCCTTCTCTGAAGAGGCCATTGAAAATTGGTAAGGTTGAGCATGGACTGTATATTCTGAGACAGTCTTTTGATGGTATTTCAACAACTGATCCTTCTCAAGCAAATGCCTGTTCAACCTCTTCTTTTTCCAAGTCTGATTCAATTCCTGTTTTTCCTGTTCATGATTCTGTAGTTGACTGTTTTCCTAAATCTGATTCAATTCCTGTTTTCCCTATTCATAACTCTATAATTGACAGTTCTGATGTTGTTCCAGTTGTTTTTAATTCCAGTTCTATTAATAAAAATGATGTACTTTGGCATCAAAGAATGAGACATATGCCTTTTGTAAAAATGATTTCTATTCCTCATCTATCTAGTAAATTTTCTCCTAGACAGTCTTTCATATGTACTATATGTCCAATGGCTAGACAACAAACCATTTCTGAAAGCACTTCACATTCTAACAAACCCTTTCAACTTGTTCACATTGATCTACGGGGGCCTTACCACATTGCTACATACAATGGATTCTGATATTTTCTAATCATTGTATATGATTGCAGTAGGGTCACCTGGAAACATCTTCTTTCCTGCAAAGGCAATGCATTTTCCATCATCAAATCTTTTATTGCCATGGTGTCTACACAATTTCATGCTTCCATTAAAACTATCAGAACTGAAAATGCCTTTAAATTAGGATCTGCTTCTTCACATGCTTCATACCTCACTTCTCTTGGAATTTCACACCAAACTTCTTGTCCACACACTGCTCAACAAAATGGAATAGTAGAAAGGAAGCATAAGCATCTGTTAGAGACTGCTAGAGCACTTCTTTTTCAGTCCAAGCTACCTACCAAATATTGGGGAGGGGGGGGAGTGTGTTCTTACTGCCACTTATCTCATTTACAGATTTCCATCTACTTTTCTTTCTAACAAAACACCATATGAAGTGTTACTTGCTCATTCACCCACCTACGATCACCTCAAATCATTTGGATGTTTAGCATATGCAACTGTTCCCCATCCTTCTAGGGATAAACTCCAATATAGAGTTATTCCCTCTGTATTTCTAGGCTATGGTTTATTAAAAAAGGGTACAAGTTACTGAATTTGGGAACCAAGTCCATATTCTATTCAAGGGATTTCACATTTGTTGAACATATCTTCCCATCTACTTCTACACCTTCTGGTTTCTTTCCTTCTTCTACTTCTTCTTTTTCTGATCACATCACTCCTAATGATGTTCCTACTCTTGTTTCTTCACCATTACACCCTTCTGATCCTGTTCCTACCACTTCCTCACCAATTTTTCCTTCTTTTCCCCTTCCTGAACCTGATTCTGTCCCTTCACCCACTGCTACACAACACACACAAATTCCTCCTCCTTATTCTCTTCTTTTGAGAAGATATTCTAGGCCTACAACCACTCCTAACCACCTTAAGGACTACATTTGTTATGTTGTACCTCCCACTTCTTCTGTTGATTCTTCCATTTCATCTAAGTCTATTCAACCTTCCACCTTTCTTGAACCTTCCTTTTATCATCAAGCTGCCTCTAATCCTGCCTGGCAAGAGGCAATGTTGAAAGAATTCTAGGCCTTGAAATCTAACCAAACTTGGGATATTGTTCCTTTGCCGCCTGGCAAGAAAGCCATACCTTGTAAGTGGGTGTATAAAATTAAGAAAAGATCTGATGGTAGCATTGAGAGATACAAAGCCAGATTGGTCATTAGGGGGGATACTCAGCAGGCTGGTGTTGACTATTTTGAGACATTCTCCCCTGTAATCAAGTTCACTCCCATTAAATGTTTGCTTGTTTTGGCTACCAAATTTTCTTGGTCTATATACCAGCTTGATGTAAACAATGCATTTTTGAATGGGGATCTTTCTTAGGAGGTGTACATGAAAATTCCTCTTGGTCTGACTGTCTCTTCTTCTTCTTCTGGCCCTCCTTTAGTATGCAAACTCAAGAAAGCATTGTATGGGCTCAAACAAACATCAAGACAATGGTTTGCAAAATTGTTTAATGCTCTCACTTCTATGAGATACTCCTCCAGCCTCAATGACTACTCATTATTTCTAAAATCACTACCTCTTCCACTCTTTTCATTGTTGTTTATGTGGATGATATACTATTGGTTGGAAATGATACCTCTGAATTGGACTCTATCAAAGCATTTTTAGACAGTCAATTCAGAATAAAGGATTTGAGTTCTGTCCACTATTTCCTGGGGCTTGAGGTCTCTCATCTACCCCAAGGTTTGCTGATTAATCAACACAAATACCTTAAGGAACTTCTTACTGAGTTTCATTGTGAGTCTTCTTATCCTATTGCTACACCATTGCATATGTCCATCAAGCTCACTCCTACTTCTGATGACCCATTGCCTGATGTTTTCACTTATAGAAGACTCATAGGAAAGCTGAACTTCCTTCAACACACTAGACCTGATATTTCCTTCTCTGTTCAGCACCTAAGTCAGTTCCTTAATGCTCCTACAACTGCTCATATGCAAGCTGCACTACATGTTTTGAGGTATTTGATCAAGGATCAATCCAGAGGAATTTTTCTTAATAATCATAAGGATTTTTCAGTCATTGCTTACTTAGATTCCGACTGGGCAGGGTGTCTTTCTTCCAGAAAATCTGTGACTGGTTATTATGTAACCCTTGGGGGTAGTCCTATTGCTTGGAAATCTAAGAAACAACCTACTGTATCATTATCTTCTGCCGAAGCTGAATACAGGGCTCTTCGAAAAACTGTTTCTGAACTTACTTGGCTTGTTTGACTGTTTGTAGACTTAGGTATTTCTATTTCTGCTCCTATTCCTTTGTACTATGATAACAGGTCAGCCATTAGTATTTCTAAGAACCCTGTATCACATGAGATGACCAAGCACATTGAGCTTGAGTGTCATTTTGTCCAGGAAAAGCTTGCTAGTGGCCTCATCTCTTTGTATTATATTCCTACTGCATCTCAACTGGCAGACATTTTTACCAAACCCCTCACTGGCATTCAACATCAGGTTTTATTATCCAAGCTGAGAGTCTTTTCACCCTCCATCTTGAGGGGGGGTGTTGGATTAAATGGCCCAACTCGTACATGCCCAAAGATATCTGAAGAAGAAATAGACCCATGCCCAAACACTTGACAACTTTACAAAGATTTGTAATGTTATTGTATACTTAGCCACATATGTAACAGATAGCCATTCTTTATTTGTTTAGTATAAATATTCTATTAAAGCTACATTGTACAGAGATATTATTTTTCAATAAATACAGATTCATTTTCTGGAATTTCTCTTCTCTCTAGAACATTCGAAGTAAGACTTTTCTTCTAAAGAATCCATGGATTCTCACTTATCCTTCTTAACATTGGTTCATACTAATTTTAGGATTAGCACGGTTGCACGAACTGCTCAAGATAGAGAGATGTTTGTAAGCATAATTTCATCGTATTAATGATCCTTTCAGGTAGTAGTGTGATGAGATATTTTTGACTTTATGCTGTTACTATCATTTTAATTAACTTTGTTAATGATGAGTGTTTTTTTAGAGGGGTTTTCCCACATACACTTTGGTGTGGGGCTGTTATTGGCATTTAACCTTTCAAGTAGTAGTGCGTTTCAAATACATCTCTTGTATCTTGGCATTACATGTGCTTGTGCATTATGTGCACTGACGGCCTTTTTTTGGCCACTCTTTAAATGCTATTCCATTAGTTCAGTGAGTTAACTTTAAAGGTAATAGAATGATTTTTTCTCTACAGACAATTTTGGAAATCATAATTTGAAGAATGGCCTCAAAATATATCATTGTGCAAAAATGGCCCCATTTGAGTTAAGTTGCTGCAGCTAAGAGAAACAAGCCCGACAGTATCCCCTCCTCTCTAGAATCCTAGAGGCCCAGGCCCTCCATCATGTCATGTGGTTCAATTCAACTACTTCCTTGGAGATGTCGGGTTGGTATATCCAACTATTCTAACTTTTATGCCCCACGTGTGTTATAAGTGTTAGGATATACTATAAGCCATGCGTATTGTCATAGTATTCTTTATGAAATAATTATTTATTTACTTGTTTAAATCTAATAAGGTTTCATTTTAAATAGATCATGTATTGATTTGTGTGTTCATTGCTTACATAGTAGATGATTTAGTGTATAGAGTCTAGCTTATACGGAAGATTAAATCATCGGTTATTGTAAGTCATAAAGTTAATGTTCACAATCTAATGATGGAATTGGACAAACCATCGGAATGGTTTATTGCACAAGATTAAATATAATTTATCTTGATTATGGGAATGGTCTAATTCCAACTTCTTGTGCTAGTAAATTTTATATGTATTGAACGGATTAAATAGAGATAAGTATTTTATACTGACTTTATAAAATAATTTCTCTAGTCCATTTAATGTACTTATACTCTTAATCTTGATATAATTGTTATTAGTTGTGTTGTCACTTGTTATTTTGATTTATTAAAAGGCGAGATTCTTTTGTGAGTCAATAAGCCTGGTAAATTAGATAATAATAATATACATTGGCAAAGTAATAATTAGTTGAGAGAATCCATATCTCGGTTTTGAGATTGATGATACTCCTTTATGAAAGCTTATAAGTTTTCATGTGTAAACCCGGCCGGTGGATTTATTATCCGACACATGAAATAAGTTAAGTTTAAGTCTAAAGTAAGTGATCAATAAATTAAATAGTCAGTAATTTAATTTGATTGATTAGTATCTGAATCTTAACATGGAGAGTTAAATAAGGTTTTATGGAAGAATTTCGAAATTGAACTAAGGAGTACAATTACGAATTTTTAGTGGAATAATTCGTAATTTATTATGATGGAAATTAATTTCATAATTTCGAAATTAATATCATAATAGGAAGCCTTGTTAATTAAATTATGTGGTCCCTACTGTGCCTAAATAATAGGAAATAAAGGAAACCTTTCCTTAGTGGAAGAAGAAAACCTAACAAGTTATGGAAAAGGTTTTTTGACCTAAAAACGCAGCTATATATACATCATATATGGCTGGACATTTTTATACAAAAACAACCCACGGTTTCTGCTAGAATTTTGCCCACCCAAAATTCACTGTTTCCGGATATTGTTTGGGTAACACAGTAGAAGACTGTGGAAGACTGCTGAGGTGTTGCAACTCTGGAACTGGAGAACGATATAGAATTGTTGTGTTCACGCTTCAAGAGGTAATTCGAGTAATCTCTATATGTGCTAATTGTTTAGATTACACGTGAATATGATGTTGTATTTGCTTCCGCTGTGAAATATATTTCATTAATTGGTATCAGAGCCTACTCACGTTTAATTAAATGATTAGGATGAACCATAAAGATTAATGTCATGTTTAATATACAAATTTTGAAATACATATAAAAATTATTTTTCTGAAAACCTGCATTGTTTTGGGCGTGATTATCTGTTATGGGTTATTGTGATTATTCTGAAAGCTTTAAATATCTGTTTATTATTGGTGATATTTAGTTAGAATAATCTGAAAACTGAATTTATCCATGAAAAATGTATGAACAATTTTTGGCCGAATTGGGCAGAAATTCGGAGCAATTAGTTGACGGACTTCGATTGACCTGGAACTTGGCAGGTCCATGCGAAACGGCCCAGTGAGCAATATCATCAGCTTTGCTCATGATGTAAGCCGTTTTTTGGGATTTCAGGGTCGTTTAGATGGTGTTTTTGACCTTTTTTTTTAAATTCTGAAATTTTTTCAAAATTGTTTTTGGTTGTTTTTAATTCCAGTGGTCGTAGGGATCAATTCCTATGGTCTCCAGGGTTAAAATATAGTGATATAATATTTTTACACGTTGACATAGGTCTTCTTCCATATCGGATAAAAATATTATGAATAATCACTAGTTTATACTAGTCGTTGATTACTTGTATTTACTCTCCATCTGAGTATGCATGTTGGTTCAATGGAACTAATATATGTTCAATATTGATAATCACTTGGCTTAAATTAACAGTTTACTCTCCATCTGAGTATAACCTGTTTAAATTTATGGAGTGAATAATCTGTCATTATATATGTATATTGCAAGAATAGCTTCTTTCCCAT
>ML339376.1:15844-46222 GCA_005239505.1 Nicotiana paniculata
TATATATATATATAGTGTTTTGAAATTTTAATATTCAAATAATACAAATTGATTTTGATCTATTTAATTAATTATCTCCCATATTAACAATGACTTCTTTCAATCCCCTTACTGCTATTCTTACTCATAACAAACTTGAGGGTCCGAATTATGTTGATTGGAAACGGAACTTAGATATTGTCCTAATTGCTGAAGAGTACAAATTTGTAGTCGATGAGGTGTGTCCAGAAAAACCTGGAGATGATGCCACAGATGATGAAAAAAGGCTTACCAGAAATGGATCATGGCTGATGAGATGACGCGGTGTTACATTCTGGCATCCATGTCGAATGTTCTGCAACATCAGCATCAGTCGATGGAGTCTGCTTATGACATTCTGGAAAATCTCAAAGAAATGTTTTGAGATCAGAATCGTGCGGCTAAGCAGACTGCTATGAAAGCTCTTCTGAACACCAAAATGGTTGAAGGTTCATCGGTTAGGGACCATGTTCAGAAGATGATGAGTCTTCTGAATGAACTGGAGGTCCTTGGATCCAACATTGATAATGACACGCAGGTTGAAATGATCCTGCAGACTTTGCCTGACAGTTTTCAGCAGTTTCACCTGAATTATAATATGAACAAAATAGATTTGTCCCTTGCGAAATTGCTGAATGAGCTGCAGTCGGCAGAGACTATTATCAAGTCACAAGCTCCTCCTGTGGCGTTGAATTTTGAGGCAGTTTCTTCTTCTAAGCCGAGAGGCGGGCAGAAAAAGAAAAAGGCTCAAGAACCCTCTGTTGGTGGCGCAATTGCTGGTGTGAAAAAGGCTAAGGGCAAGTGTTATCACTGCAAGCAGCCCGGGCATCATAAGAAGCAGTGTCCAACTTATCTGGTCAAGCTGAAAAATAAACCAGTTGATTTACGTAATTTACATTTGCTTGTCGTTGAAACGTTTTTAGAGGTTGTTTCTACCATGTCATGGTGTGTAGATTCGGGAGCCACTAATCATATCTGCACTTATTTGCAGGGCTTTCACGTAACGCGACAACTAAGTAGTGGAGAAATCAATGTTTATCAAGCAGACGGTTCGGTAGCCCCAGCTTTAGCACTAGGAAATATTAGTATTTTGTTTGGTTGTGGTAGAGTTTGAGCTTTAAAATACACATTATATGTACCTTCCGTTAGAAGGAATTTAATTTCGGTTTCTAGCGCTATGAGAGATGCTTATGATTTTAATTGTCATGACATTGATAAATGTGTTATTACTCATAATAAACGTTATCTCTCTTCGGCTACATTGATTAATGGTCTTTTTGTTGTTGAATCTATTCCTAAACCGTTAAACACTAAAGAACTGAATTATGTTGATTTACCAAATAAGAGAAAACGTTCTCCTGAATTGAGTGAAACATATTTATGGAACTTGCATTTGGGTCATATAAATATAAACAGAATTTCAAGGTTGGTCAAAGATGGACCTTTAAGTTCATTGAAAGTGAAGGCATTACCAACATGAGAATCTTGTTTAGAAGGAAAAATGACAAAATGAAATTTCCCCTCAAAAGGAAATCGAGCAACTGATAAATTAGAATTAATTCATTCTGATTTGTGTGGTCCAATGAACGTCCAGGCAAGAGGTGGTTTTGAGTATTTTGTGACTTTCACAGATGATTACTCAAAATATGGATATGTTTATTTGTTGCGACGAAAGTCTGAATGCTTTGAAAAGTTCAAGGAATTTAAGGCTGAGACTGAAAAATGACATAATAAGCATATTAAGACACTACGATCTGATCGTGGTGGGGAGTACCTCTCTGCGGAATTCATTGGTCATTTATCAGAATGTGGGATTACATCTCAATTGTCTGCACCTGGAACACCACAACAAATGGTGTAGCTGAAAGGAGAAATAGGACTCTTATGGAAATGGTTAGATCAATGATGAGTTATTCCAGTTTGTCAGCATCCTTTTGGGGACATGCCTTAGAAACAACAAATTACGTTCTGAATTTAGTTCCTTCAAAGTCAGTACCTTTGACCCCTACGGAATTGTGGACTGGGTGCAAGCCTAGTCAGCGGCATATTCGAGTTTGGGGTTGTCCAGCACATGTGCTAAAAGCAAAAACGGATAAATTGGAGGCTAGAACGGATGTTTGCGTGTTTGTAGGCTATCCAAAAGGGACGAAAGGTGGTTTATTCTATTGTCCTCAAGAAAAGAAGGTAATTCTTAGCACAAATGCCATGTTTCTTGAAGAGGACTATTTGATGAATCACGTTCCTAGAAGTAAAATCGTTTTACAGGAACTTATCAAAGGAATGAAAACTCAGTCATCTAATAAACAAAACGAGCAGATGAAAACCCCTGAAGTCGATCTTGACATACCATTGCATTTTAGTAGTGGGAGAAATGTCAATATACTTAATGTCTCGCAAGAACAAGTTCCCGAAGTCACTACCACAAAGTAGTGGGAGTTATGTTGAGCAAACTGCACAACATGAAGAAGTTGTTGATATCCCTGTGGATAGCATGGAGACTCAGGTTCCTAATGAGATTGTGGTTCAACCACAAAATCAAAATGATGTAGTTGCAAGTGATGTAGTGCGTAGTCGTAGTGGGAGAGTAATAAGACAACCAGTTCGTTATACGCTCTTGGGAGAATCATATGATAGGATCCCTGAGGAGCATACTACATGATAAAGATGCCGATAAGTGGGTTGCTGCTATGAAATCAGAGATGGGGTCTATGTACTCTAATAAAGTCTGGGATCTTGTAGAACCACCTGATGGTCTTAAACCCATCAGATGCAAGTGGATCTATAAGAAAAAGAGAGGTGTAGACGGAAAAGTACAAACTTTTAAAGCAAGGCTTGTAGCGAAAGGGTTCACTCAGAAAGAAGGGGTCGATTATGAGGAAACGTTCTCGCCGGTAGCCATGCTTAAGTCTATAAGGATTCTCTTATCCATTGCTGCTCATTATGATTATGAGATTTGGCAAATGGATGTCAAGACAGCCCTTCTTAATGGAAGTCTTGATGAGAGCATCTATATGATGCAACCAGACGGTTTCATGGAAAGTGGCAAAGAACACATGTTGTGTAAGATTAAAAGGTCCATTTATGGATTGAAACAGGCATCTAGGGCATGGAACACTTGTTTTGACAAGGCAATTAAAAAATTTGGTTTTGATCAGTGTCTCAACGAGTCTTGTGTATACAAAAAGTGGGATGTGGACAAAGTGGCATTTTTGATCTTATATTTAGATGACATATTGCTCATTGGAAATAATGTGGGCATGTTGAATTCAGTTAAACAGTGGTTTTCCACACACTTTGATATGAAAGATTTGGGAGAAGCGGCTCATATCTTTGGGATCAAGCTCTTGCGAGATCGCAAGAAAAGGATATTAGGCTTATCCCAGGCTCTTTATATTGATGCAATACTCTCCAGGTTTAGCATGCATGATTCCAAGAAAGGGTTTTTTCCTTTCAGACATGGAATTTCTGTATCTAAAGATCAGTCTCCTAAGACTGATGAAGAGATAGAAAAGATGAAGGCGGTCCCCTATGCATCAGCTGTGGGGAGTCTCATCTATGCTATGTTATGCACTAGGCCTGATATCTGCTTTGACGTTGGAGTTGTTAGCAAATTTCAGTCTAATCTTGGGAAAGAGCATTGGACGGCGGTTAAGCATATAATCAAGTACCTGAAAAGGACTAGGGATTACATGCTAATCTACCATTCGGATGACCTTGTGCCCATTGGGTATACTGATTCAGATTTCCAATCAGACACAGATTCTAGAAAGTCTACCTCAGGTAATGTGTTTACTCTTGGAGGTGGAGCCATAAGTTGGAGGAGTATCAAGCAAACTTGTGTTGCTGATTCCACCATGGAAGCCGAATATGTGGCAGCCTTTGAGGCAGCCAAAGAGGCGGTTTGGCTCGGAAACTTCCTGAGAGAGTTGGGTGTGGTTCCCTCGATTCAAGCACCAATTACACTTTATTGTGATAATAGTGGTGCGGTTGCAAATTCGAAGGAGCCACGAAGCCATAAAAGGGAAAAGCACATTAAGCGTAAATATCATTTAATTCGTGATATAGTGCAGAGAGGGGATGTAATGGTCACCAAGATTGCGTCAGAGGATAACTTGGCAGATCCGTTTACTAAGAGCTTACCACAGAAGACTTTTGATAAGCATGTAGAAGGAATGGGTGTCAAAATTGTAGACGCATGGTTATAAGTCTAAGTGGTAGATTGTTAGGATATACTGTAAGCCATGCGTATTGTCATAGTATTCTTTATGGAACAATTATTTATTTACTTGTTTAAATTTAATAAAGTTTCATTTTAAATAGATCATGTATTGGTTTGTGTGTCCGTTGCTTACATAGTAGATGATTTGGTGTATAGAGTCTAGCTTATTCACGGAAGATTAAATCATCTGTTCTTGTAAGTCATAAAGTTAATGTTCACAATCTAATGATGGAATTGGACAAACCATCGGAATGGTTGTTGCACAAGATTAAATGTAATTTATCTTGATTATGGGAATGGTCTAATTCCAACTTCTTGTGCTAGTACATTTTATATGTATTGAACGGATCAAGTAGAGATAAGTATTTTATACTGACTTTATAAAATAATTTCTCTAGTCCATTTAATGTACTTATACTCTTAATCTTGATATAATTATTATTAGTTGTGTATGTCATTTGCTATTTTGATTTATTAAAAGGCGAGATTCTTTCGTGAGTCAATAAGCCTGGTAAATTGGATAATAATGATATACATTGGCGAAGTAATAATTAGTTGAGAGAATCCATGTCTCGGTTTTGAGATTGATGATACTCCTTTATGAAAGCTTATAAATTTTCATGTGTAAACCCGGCCGATGGATTTTGTATCCGACACATGAAATAAGTTAAGTGTAAGTCTAAAGGAAATGATCAATAAATTAAATAGTCAGTAATTTAATTTGATTAATTAGTATCTGAATCTTAACATGGGGAGTTAAATAAGGTTTTATGGAAGAATTTCGAAATTGAACTAAGGAGTACAATTACGAATTTTTAGTGGAATAATTCGTAATTTATTATGATGGAAATTAATTTCATAATTTCGAAATTAATATCATAACAGGAAGCCTTGTTAATTAAATTATGTGGTCCATACTGTGCCTAAATAATAGGAAATAAAGGAAACATTTTCTTAGTGGAAGAAGAAAACCTAACAGGTTATGGAAAATGTTTTTTGACCTAAAAACGTAGCTATATATACATCATATATGGCTGAACGTTTTTTATACAAAAACAACCCACGGTTCTGCTAGAATTTTGCCCACCCAAAATTCACTATTTCCGGATATTGTTTGGGTAACACAGTAGAAGACTGCTGAGGCATTTCAACTCTGGAACTGGAGAATGATATAGATTTGTTGTGTTCACGCTTCAAGAGGTAATTCGAGTAATCTCTATATGTGCTAATTGTTTAGATTACTCGTGAATATGATATTGTATTTGCTTCCACTGCGAAATATATTCCATTAATAAGACCAACCTATTGAGTTCCCCACTCCTATTGGTTTATTTTTCAATCAGAAAACATAAGATATTTTTTGCTTAATCATTCGGTATGCGAAATTTATTGATATGCTGATCCAAAATTCGCTTTGCGAGAAAGCATTTAATAGTGATCTCTTCGTTCATATGATTCTAATTCGAGACATCCGATTAAAATTAAAAAAATCATATTCATTCCATCATGCCTTTGGGTGGTAAAGCTGACATATTAATAACAAATTAATTTATTAAGAGAAAATAACAGTATATCATCGATGGATGCCCAAAGTGCCATGTATCCTAACAAATGGTGCTAAGCTAACATACATTTTAAGAAAACTTGACTATTCTAGCCAACATTGCTGCTAGTGCTACTGGAGAAGACATTTTGAGTTTTTGCCCTCTTTTTTTAATCCAATAGTTACTCCTATAATACATACTATTATCATACCCTGAGGTGGAGAATCCCATCATGGAGATATCCTAGCCAATACAAATTTCCTAATAGAATTTTTCCTCCTTACGTAAGTGTTTTAAAAATGTTGGATAGGTAATTTCTCTTTAAAATTGTGAATATTGCTGTTTCTCTACCAAGATTAGACTTATGATTGGTAAGTAACAGAATATGGTTATATTGCAACATCCATTATAGAACAGGTTGCCTTTGAACAAAAGATAGCTTCAAATGAGCAATATAGTAGGGTAGCGAGATGAAAGAAATATTTTTAAGCAAATAGAGTCGCAATTTGTCCCAAATTTAAAGTCTGTCGTGTCTGAAAGAAACAAAAGGGGCCATATGATATTTGTTTGTGCATTTGTTTTGGCTAGGATGTTTCTTGTCCGAGTGATCCAGAAGGCTCCAGTCCAAAGAAGTAACTGAAAGACATGGAGATAATTAGTTCGAACAGTCCATAAACTGACAATCCTAAGAATTCAACTTATATTTATTAATAGTGTAAAATGTTTCTTGCACAAATATACTTTAATATATTATAATGTATAATTTATCTTATTTTTCAGATTACTAATCCTATTTTGTAGATACCTATAGTTCGTTATCTTCGAGATACCTTATAGTGTAATAAAGATTCTTTTAAACTATAAATATATGGAAGTCAAAACAAAATTCGTAATCCTAATGAGCTGTGAGCATCAGATATTGCTTGTGAAGCCGACTATATATAAGAGAATTACTTGGGAGTAATGCAACTTGTAACGATCCGATCGGTCGTTTTGAACTAGCGGTTTAGGGTCTTGAGTAGCTTAACATAATGTTTTATTACTTGTACGTCGAAATTGAATTTCGGAAATTTCGGAGTTGATTCAGAAGAAAAAATCTCAATTCAAAATCTTTAAGTTGGAATAGTTGACCAAGGTTTGACTCTTAACTAAACGATCTCGTAATCGTGATTTGAACGTTCCAATAGGTTAGTATCATGATTTTGGACTTGGGTGTATGTTAGGATTGGGTATCGGATAGTCCGGGAGCGTTTCAGTGCTTATTATGGAAAGTTGGCATTTTGAAGGTTTTAGAATTTTCTAAGTTAGAGTTTAAATGGACTTTGGTGTTATTGATGTCCTCTTGGGATTTCGAGCCTTGGAATAGATACGTATTATGATTTATGATTTGTACATAAAGTTTGGTGCCATTCCGTAATGTTTAGATATGATTCAGATGCGTTCGCCGAAGTTTAAAAGTTTGCAAGGTTAAAGAAAGGTTTTGATCGTCGATTCATAGTTTTGATGTTGTTTAGTGTGATTTGAGGCCTTGAGCAGGTTCGTGTTATGCTTTGAAACTTGTTGGTGTGATTGGATGGGATCCCGAGGGCCTTGGGTGTCTTCCAGGATGGCTTTGGACAAATTCTCCTTGTTCTATCATTGCTGGATTCTAGTGTTCCTGGTAAGCTCGCGATCGCGGGTAAAAGGATGCGATCGCGAAGAGTAGCTGGAGCTGGGGAGGAATTTGTGCATCGCGAACGCGGAGAATGGACTGGGTGTAACCTACACGAACGTTACTGGGAGTCGCGAACGCGAAGAAGGATGAGGAGTTGGGGCCTGGCAGACGTTAAGCCTTCACGAGCGCAACACGTGGCTGTAAGACCCCGTAAAAGATTTCTACCTAAAACCCAGGATTTCGTAGTGACGGAGTGGACTTATGTGTTGACTGCGGTGCAGACTTTTTGGATTGAACAGTGCATTGGGGAGTTGAAGAAAAAATTTTCCGCATAAGCATTTCGCGGACCGCACAACCTATCGCAGATCCAGCATGAAAATATCCAAAGGGAAGTTCTACTGCGCATTATGCGATCGCAGAACAGGTCTGCAGACCGCAGACTGGGACAGAAGTGTCCAGTTCCGGAGGACTATTTTTGCGGTCCATTTTACGGATCATAGAAGCGTTATGCAGTCGCATATGCGACCACAGATTCGCATCGGGGATTCAGTTTTTTTAATTTTTGAACCTGATCCAATTCTTTTAAAACAGCCTTAAGGGTCATTTTAGAAAGTTCAAATTTATATTTTAGAGAGAGGAAGGTGGTCAAGAGTGAGAAAAGAAATTTCTAAGTCATTTGTTCATCAATCCTTGCTCAAGCCTTAAAGAATTCTCTAGGGTAACTCACAAGGTCTTCAACCAAAAGGTAAGGTTCTAACCCTTTTAACGACCGGGCCGGTTATTCCGTGAGATTAACTCTGTTTCCCATGTTTCAGCTTTGTTCATGTATTATTTAACCTAATTATGTTGTGTTGGGTCAGTTGGTTCGGGTTCGGAGTGGTCGTGGTGAGAAATGAGACACTTAGTCTCTTAAGTTGACTTTATAGTTCAAAATGTCAACTGAAAGTTTACTTATAGGTAAATGACCTCGGAATATGGTTTTATGGCTCAGATAGCTTCATTAGGTGATTTGGGACTTAGGAGTGTGTTTAGAATGTTTTTCGGAGGTCCATAGTAGAATTATGCTTAAATTGGCGAAATTTAGTTTTCGGCGCTTTCCGGTCGGCAGTGAAAAATTAGCTATCAGGGTCGGAATGGAATTCCGAAAGTTGGAGCAGGTTCATAGTATCATTTTGGATGTGTGTAAAAAATTTTAGGTCATTCGGACGAGGTTTGGTTAATTTCGGCATCGTTGGTGAATTTCGGAAGTTTGAAAATCCTTACGGTTGAATCATGGGTTGATTTGGTGTTTCGATATTATTTTGGGTGTTATGAGGGTTCGACTAAGTTCGGGTGATCATTTATGACTTGATGGTACTATTGGTTGAGGTCCTGAAGGCCTCGAGAGTGTTTTGGATTGATTTCAGGCTATATTTCTCCATGATCTCAGTGCTGATGTGTTTTTGCATCTGGTGTCTCTGCCCTTCATCGCGATCGCGGAGTGAAGGATGCGATCGCATAAGCGAAGGCCTGAGGTTGTTTGTTTCTTTTTCGCGTTCGCGGACATGGGTATGCGTTTTCATAGGGTGAGGCAAGTGGAGCATCGTGTTCGCGTAGGGGAGCATGCGATCACGTAGTTTTGGGTCTGAGCTGAGGCAGGATGGTTGCCACTTCGCGTTCGCGAGGTCAGTTCCTCGTTCGCGTAAGGGAGTCAGCAAAGAGCAACGCGATCGCGAATGCGATCGCGGGGGTAATTTGGCAAGTGTCATGTTTGTTCTTCGCGATCGCGTGCCTATTTCCGCGATCGCAGTGAGTAATGCACTTGGGTAGAAAGTTTTATATCCAAAAACGAGGGTGTAGTCCATATTTTCAAAAACCCATTAGAGAGCTCGGGAGAAGGTGAAATTTGAGGAGATTTTCTGTGGAGTAATTGGGATAAGTATTCTTCACGCACATTTGGGTTAATTCCATGAATTACTCTTGATTTTCATCATTTAATTTGAGATATTAGAGAGGAAATTGAGGAAAAATGAGAGAAAAGTTTGGGGATTCTTTTGGGGATTTGAATGGGCAATTGAGGTCGGATTTTGATGAATTTGATATGGGTAGACTCGTGGGGAAATAATGATTCTAGTTTTGTAATTTTTATCGAATTTCGAGACGTGGGCCCGGGGGTCGGGTTTGGCCAATTTCAGGATTTGTGCTTAATTTTGATAATTTTCGAATGGGTTTCGTCTCCCTAGCATATATTGATGATATTAAACTGGTTTTGGTTAGATTTGGAGAAATCAGAGGTCGAGTCTAGAGGAAAAGGCATTGTGGGCTAGTATTTTTGCCGATTTGAGGTAAGTAACATTTCTAAACTTGGTTATGAGGGTTCGAAATCCCGAACTTTATGATATATGACTATAATTAAGGTGATGTACATGCCAAGTGATGAGCGTGCGGGTGTGCACCGATTGATTTGTGTCCTGGCCCATTCCATGGCACCGTCTAGTAGCTATTTCGGATTGATATCCGCACTTCTATTGATGTGGTTAATGTGAACATGCTAGAAATCATGCTAAGTACAATGCTAAGTACAATGCTAAGGCTTCATGCCGAAAATGCTGAGACCTGAGTGGTCGTATATTGCGGTCTCCTTATGTGTTTATTTGATTTTGTATACTCAGTCTTGTCATAGCATATCATTTCATACCTCAATCTCGGTAATTGTTGATTTTATATATTTATCATTGTTTCGGGCTAAGTTCATGTATTTGTGAGCCCATGTGAACGAGACTGGAGAGTAATGACTGAGTGAGGCCGAGATCCTGTTATTGAGACAGTTATGAGATCGGACTGTATACCACAACGATACTTTGATCGTGCCTTTTTTGGCTTGATATAGTGCTTGGGCTAATAGGAGCCCCTCCAGAGTCTTTACACCCCCAGTGAGTGCATTGATATTTGAGTGATGGATCTTCCTTGGACATGGATCTTTTTCGAAGTTGATGATATGTGAGGGATGGATCGTCCCTGGACATGGATCTTGTCCGAGTGTTGTATTCCGGGGATGGATCTTCTTCGTGGGGCTGGATTGGCCTTTTTCCTCAGTATTGAGTGACTACGGTCACCGGTGTTTATGCATATTCCGGGATGGATTTTCCCTAGTCCTGAGAGCCGATTACAGTACTGAGTGGACTGATGTGTGAGAGCTGTGAGCACTACATGCATTTCTACACTGTTCATACATTGGCATGTAGAGTATTCATATTCATACATGGGACACTGGACATATCTGGCACCTTATGTTTTCATCCTCTGATAAATTGTGACAATGTCTAATTTTTATACACTGTCTTATTTAATTGCTGAGGTTTAGTCTGTCACTACCTCTCAGCCTATAGTTTAGGTTCGTTACTTCTGAGTTGGTGTACTCACGTTACCCCCTGCACCTTGTGTGCAAATCCAGATACATTGGGACCCGGTAGTGGTTGTTGAGCGGCTGTCAGAGTTCCTTCGGAGGCATCGAGGTAGCAGTTAGCGATCGCAGCCTCGATTATTTCCTTCTCTATCTACCTTTCATATTTATTTATTTCAGACAACTTTATGTCGGCACTATATATTTATATTCGATGTAGTAGCTCATGACTCGGTGACACTAGATCTGGTTTCGGGTTTTTCTCTTACCTATGTTTTCAATGATGATTAAACTCTTAAATGCTTTATAAATATGAGACTCTTGCTGCAAATATAGTGGATTTTCTGAAAATAACTGTTAACAAATGAAATGTATTGCTTGCCTGATTTCACGATAGGCGTCATCATGACTGGGTATTTTGGGGTCGTGACAAAGTTGGTATCAGAGCCCTAGGTTAAATAGGTCTTGCCAGTCATGAGCAGGTTTGGTAGAGTCTTTCGGATCGGTACAGAGACGTCTGTACTTATCTTCGAGAGGCTACAGAACCCTTAGGAAAAATCTCACATTCTTGAATTCTGTCGTGCGAATCTCTTGATTCCTGGAACTAAACTTTTGTTGTTTTCATTCTCTCACAGATGGTGAGGAATCACGCTACCGATCAGGGTGAACAGACACCCGCTAGACCAACGAGAGGTCGAGGCCGTGGTACGGGTAGGGGTGCAGCCCGCGCAGCAGCCGGGGCAGTACCTGTGGACCCTCCTATTATTCAGGATCAAGTCCCCATCGCAAATGTTCCAGCGGGGCCGGCTCAAGCACCGACAGTGCCTATTGTGATCCCTGGTCTTCAGGAGACTCTGGCTTAGATTCTAACTGTGTGCACCAGCCTTGCACAAGCAGTCGTTGTTTCTTCTACTGCTGCTACTTCTCAGGCCGGGGGAGGAATTCAGACTCCAGCTGCCCGTACACCTGAGCAGGTTATTCAGGGTCTTCAGACACCGGGGGAAACTCCAGCCCAGACGGTTGCCCCAGCTCAGTATTTTGTGATCCCAGTTATGCTAAACGATGAGCAGCGTAGGTTGGAGAGGTTTGGTAGACTTCAGCCTCCAACATTTAGTGGTGCTGAGGGCGAGGATGCCCAGGGCTTCTTAGATAAGTGTCAGAGGATTCTTCGCACGGCAGGGATATTGGAGACCAGTGGGGTCTCGTTCACTACTTTCCAGTTCTCAGGAGCTGCATTCACTTGGTGGGAGGCTTATGAGAGGCGTAGGCCTGTTAGTGCAGCGCCCCTTACCTGGCATCAGTTCTCCATTCTCTTCCTGGAGAAGTATGTACCGCATTCCCGCAGAGAGGAGCTGCGCAGGTAGTTCGAACAGCTGCGTCAGGGGGACATGACCGTGATGCAGTATGAGATGAGGTTCTCCGAGTTGGCCCGTCATGCTATCTGCCTAGTTCCCACGGATAGGGAGAGGATCAGGAGGTTCGTTGATGGCCTCACTTATCAGCTTCAGATTTTCTGACCAGGGAGATGGTATTTGGCGCTTCTTTTGAGGAGGTAGTTGACATTGCCAGAGAGATTGAGTCAGTTCGCCGCCAGGAGCGAGTCGAGAGGGAGGCCTCGAGGATTTGGTAGTTTTGGTGGTGTTCCTTCAAGAGGGAAGTCCCAGCACGACAGAGGCCGTTCATTCAGACCAGCTCAGTCAGGTCGCTCAGGTTATCGTGGTGGATCAACTGGTCGTAGCCCTCACAGTTCTCATCAGGGGAATCCATCATTTCGTGCTCTTCTAGCCCAGAGTTCATCTCGAGCACCATCGGTTCAGGTTTCCTCTGTGCATGTTTCTTCTGGTGGTTATTCAGGTGCTAGGGGTTCCCTTCAGTCCCCGCCGTCATTTTCTGAGAGGGGTTGTTTTGAGTGTGGTGATCTTGATCATATCAAAAGGTTTCGTCCCCGTCTTTCGGGTGGTTCATCCTAGCAGTGGAGTCAGCCGTCAGCTTCAGCTCCAGTTACTTCACCACCTGCCCAGGCATATAGGGGTGGGGGTCAGTTAGCTAAAGGCCGCCCTAGAGGGGGAGGTCGATCAGGTGGAGGTCAGGCTCGTTTTTATGCATTCCAACCAGACCAGATACTATGGCCTCAAATGTAGTGATTACAGGTATTGTCTCAGTCTGTCACCGAGTTGCTTCGGTCTTATTTGATCCTGGTTCCATGTATTCTTATGTTTCATCATACTTTGCTCATTTCCTGGATATGCCTCGTGAGTCCTTAATTACATCTGTTCATGTGTCGACTCCGGTAGGCGATACTATTATTGTGGACCGTGTGTATCGGTCATGTGTGATATCTATTGGGGTACTGGAGACCCGAGTGGATCTGTTATTTCTTAGCATGGTTGACTTTGATGTAATATTAGGCATGGATTGGCTATCTCCTTGTCACGTTGTTCTTGATTGTCATGTTAAGACCGTGACCTTAGCGATGCGAGGATTTCCGAGAGTTGAGTGGAGAGGTTCTGTTGAGTATATGCCTAGTATGGTGATTTCTTATCTGAAGGCTCAGTGTATGGTAGAACAAAAGTGTTTATCATATTTGGATTTTGTGAGGGATGTCAGTGTTGAGACTCCCACTATTGATTCCATTCCTGTGGTCCGTGATTTTCCGGACGTGTTTCCTGCTGACCTGCCATGCATTCCACCTAACAGGGATATTGATTTTGGTATTGATTTGGTGTCGGGCACCTAACCTATTTCTATTCCTTCGTATCATATGACACCGGCAGAGTTAAAGGAATTGAAAGAGCAGCTTCAAGAACTCCTAGATAAGGGGTTCATTCGGCCTAGTGTGTCACCTTGGGGTGCACCGGTGTTGTTATTGAAAAAGAAGGATGGTTCCATGAGAATGTGTATTGACTACAGGCAGTTGAACAAGGTTACAGTCAAGAATAAGTATCCCATGCCTCGTATTGATGATTTATTTGACTAGCTTCAGGGAGCCAGAGTGTTCTCTAAGATTGATTTGAGATCCGGGTATCATCATCTAAAGATTCGGGATTCTGATATTCCCAAGACAGCTTTCAAGACTCGTTATGGTCACTATGATTTTATGGTGATGTCTTTTGGGCTGACCAATTCCCCAACAACGTTCATGCATTCGATGAACAACGTGTTTCAGCCGTACTTGGATTCCTTTGTTATTGCGTTCATTATGACATCCTGGTATATTCTCGTAGCCAGGAGGAGCACGCTCAGCATTTGGGAGTTGTTTTGCAGAGATTAAGGGAGGAGAAGCTTTATGCAAAGTTCTCCAAGTGTGAGTTTTGGCTTGGCTTAGTAGCTTTCTTCAGGCACGTGGTGTCCAGTGAGGGTATTCAGGCTGATATGAAGAAGATAGAGGCAGTGCAGAGTTGGCCCAGACCATCCTCAGCTACAGAGATTAGGAGCTTACTTGGTTTTGTGGGATATTACCGTCGCTTTGTGGAGGGGTTTTCTTCTATTTCTTCGCCCTTGACCAAATTGACCCAGAAGGGTGCTCCGTTCAGGTGGTTGGACGAGTGTGAGGAGAGCTTTCAGAAGCTCAAGGCTGCTTTGACCACAACTACAGTGTTAGTATTGCCATCAGTTTCAGGTTCTTATACCGTATATTGTGATGCCTCGAGGATAGGCATTGGTTGTGTATTAATGCAGGAAGGTAGGGTGATTGCCTACGCCTCGCGCCAGTTGAAGACTCATGAGAAGAATTACCCAGTGCATGATCTCGAGCCAGCAGCCATTGTTCACGCCTTGAAGATCTGGCATCATTATTTGTACGAGGTGCATTGTGAGGTTTTTACTGATCACCGTAGTCTGCAGCATCTGTTTAAGCAGAAGGATTTGATTTTGCGTCAGAGGAGATGGTTGGAGCTTCTCAAGGACTATGATATCACTATTCTATACCATCCGGGGAAGGCCAGTGTAATGGCCGATGCCTTGAGTCATAGAGAAGAGAGTTTGGGGAGTCTATAATATCTTCCTGCAGCAGAGCGACCATTGGCACTTGATGTTCAGGACTTAGCGGGCCAGTTGGTGAGGTTGGATCTATCAGAGCCCCACTGGGTATTGGCATGCGTAGCCTCCAGGTCTTCTCTTTATGACCATATCAGAGAGCGCCAGTATGATGACCCACACTTCCTCTTTCTTCAGGATAGGGTCCGGCGAGGTGACGCCAAGGATGTGGTTATTGATGATGATGGAGTTATGAGGATGCATGGTCGGATTTGTGTGCCCAATGTGGATGGGCTTCGAGAGTTGATTCTAGCAGAGGCCCATAGCTCGCGGTATTCCATCCGGGTGTCGCGAAGATGTATCAAGATCTGAGACAACATTATTGGTGGAGGCGAATGAAGAAGGATATCGTTGGATTCGTTGTTTGGTGTCTCAACTATCAGTAGGTCATGTATGAGCACCAGAGACCAGGTAGATTGCACTAGAGATTAGATATTCCGGAGTGGAAGTGGGAGATGATCATCATGGACTTTGTAGTTGGGCTCCCACAAACTTCGAGGAGGTTCGGTGCTATATGGGTTGTTGTGGATCGGTTTCATGGTGTCCCCGTTTCTATCATTTCTGACAGAGGTACTCAGTTCACATATCAGTTTTGGAGGGTTGTGCAGAGAGAGTTGGGTACTCAGGTTGAGTTGAGCACAACATTTCATCCTCAGACGGACGGGCAGTCAGAGCGTACTATTCAGATTCTGGAGGACATGTTACGTGCTTGTTTCATTGACTTTGGGGGTTCATAGGACCAGTTTCTTCCACTCGTGGAGTTTTCATATAATAATAGTTATCAATCGAGTATCCAGATGGCTCTGTAATGCTTTCTATGGGAGGAGGTGTAGATCTCTGGTTGGTTGGTTTGAGCCGGGTGAGGCCAGGCTATTAGACTCAGACTTGGTACAGGATGTATTGGATAAGGTGAAGTTGATTCAGGAGCAGCTTCGAATGGCGCAATCTAGGCAGAAGAGTTATGCGGACCGGAAGGTCCGGGACGTGTCTTTCATGGTTGGGGAGAAGGTGCTGCTGAAGGTGTCTCCCATGAAGGGTGTTATGGGGTTCGGGAAGAGGGGCAAGTTGAGTCCCCGGTTCATTGGGCCTTTTGAAGTGATTCAGAGGGTTGGAGAGGTGGCTTATAGACTTGCTTTCCCACCCAGCTTATCGAGTGTCCATCCGGTGTTTCATGTTTCCATGCTCCGGAATTATGTTGGTGACCTGTCTCATGTCTTGGACTCCAGCTGAGTTTAGCTAGAAGATGATATGTCGTATGAGGTAGAGCTAGTAGATATTTTTGGTCGTCAGGTTAGAAGGTTGAGATCTAAGGATATAGCTTCAGTGAAGGTGCAGTGGAGAGGGAAGCCGGTGGAGGAGTCCACCTAGGGGGCAAGCGGGAGATGCGGAGCATATATCCTCACTTATTTCAGACTCCAGGTATGTTTCTAGACCCGTTCGAGGATGAACGTTTGCTTAAGAGGGGGAGAATGTAACGACCCGGTCGGTCGTTCCGTGAGATTAACCCCGTTTCCCATGTTTCAGCTTTGGTCATGTGTTATTTAACCTAATTATGTTGTGTTGGGTCAGTTGGTTCGGGTTCAGAGTGGTCGTGGTGAGAAATGAGACACTTAGTCTCTTAAGTTGGCTTTATAGTTAGAAAAGTCAACCAGAGGTTGACTTATAGGTAAATGACCTCGGAACGTGATTTTTATGGATCATATAGCTTCATTAGGTGATTTGGGACTTAGGAGTGTGTTCAAAATATTTTTCGGAGGTCCAGAGTAGAATTAGGCTTAAATTGGCGAACTTTAGTTTTTGGCGCTTTCCGGTCGGCAGTGAAAAATGAGCTATCAGGGTCGGAATGGAATTCCGAAAGTTGGAGCAGGTTCATAGTGTCATTTTGGATGTGTGTGAAATTTTTTAGTTCATTCGGAGAAGGTTTGGTTAGTTTCGGTATCGTTGCTGAATTTCGAAATTTTGACTATAATTAAGGTGACTCACATGACAAGTGACGGGCGTGCGGGCGTGCACCGAGTGATTTGTGGCCTGGCCCATCCCATGGCACTGTCTAGTAGCTATTTCGGATTGATATCCGCACTTTTATTGATGTGGTTAATAGAACATGCTAAGTACAATGCTAAGGCTTCGCGCTGAATATGCTGAGACCTGAGTGGTCGTATGTTGTTGTCTCCTTATGTGTTTATTTGATTTTGTATACTCAGTCTTCCCATAGCATATCATTTCATGCCTCAGTCTCGGTAATTGTTGATTTTATATATTTATCATTGTTTCGGGCTAGTTCATGAATCTGTGAGCCCATGTGAGCGAGACTGGAGAATAATAATGAGTGAGGCCGAGAGCCTGTTATTGAGACAGTATGAGATCGGACTGCATACCGCAGCGATACTCTGATCGTGCCTTCGTTGGGTTGATATAGCGCTTGGGCTAATTGGAGCCCCTCCGGAGTCTTTACACCCCTAGTGAGCTCATTAGTATATGAGGGATGGATCTTCGCTGGACAAGGATCTTGTCCGAAGTTGGTGATGTGTGAGGGATGGATCGTCCCTGGACATGGATCTTGTCCGAGTGTTGTATTCGGGGGATGGATCTTCTCCGTGGGGCTGGATTAGCCTTTTCCCTCAGTACTGAGTGACTACGGTCAACAGTGTTTATGCATATTTCGGGATGGATTTTCCCTAGGCTTGAGAGCCGATTACAGTACTGAGTGGACTGATGTGTGAGAGTTGTGAGCACTACGTGCATTTCTACACTATTCATACATTAGCATGTAGAGTATTCTGATTCATACATGGGACACTGGACATATCTGGCACCTTCTGTTTTCATCCTCTGATAAGTTGTGAGCATGTCTAATTTTTGTACACTATCTTATTTAATTGTTGAGGTTTAGTCTGTCACTACCTCTCAGCCCATAGGTTGGGTTCGTTACTTATGAGTTGGTGTACTCACTTTACCCCCTGCACCTTGTGTGCAGATCCAGGTACATTAGAACCCGGTAGTGGTTGTTGAGCGGCTGTCAGAGTTCCTTTGGAGGCATCGAGGTAGCAGCTGGCGATCGCAGCCGCGATTATCTCCTTCTCTATCTACCTGTCATATTTATTAATTTCAGACAACTTTATGTCGGCACTGTATTTTGATTCGATGTAGTAGCTCATGAATCGGTGACACTAGATCTAAGTTCGGGTTTTTCTTTTACTTATGTTTTCAATGATGATTAAACTCTTACATGCTTTATAAATATGAGACTCTTGCTGCAAATATAGTGGATTTTCTGAAAATAACTATTAACAAATGAAATGTGTGGTTGCCTGATTTTACGATAGGCGCCATCACGACTGGGTATTTTGGGGTCGTGACAACCCTAGTCGTCAATTTTGTGGTTTAACTGAAAATAGGTAATAAGCCAAGCAATTCTTGGGTATGGGAGTTGTTCATTATGCATGCATGCACTATCTAGGGTTGTGGGAAAATTGTTGAGCTCAAATGAGTAGATTTTGGATAGTGAAATAGAGAAATCTACCATAGGAGGACCTTGAGATCATAATGGCCACCTAGTATTTGGTAAAATGACCGAATGAGCTAGCATCATGAATTCCTTCCTAAATTGTGTTCGATGTTGCTGTGTCTCTAAATAGATCAAAGTTGCTAGTATTCCAGAACTGTGTAGTGAATTAAGGAAAGCTCACAGCGAGTTCTGTTGGATAAACTTCTCTTTGAGAATTGAACCCCATAATGTCCTTGTAAGTCCCGAGTGTTCAATATAAATTGATCATTCTGAATAAACCTTGTGTCGAAATTTATATGTTCAATATGTATTCCAATGTTCTTGTTATGTTATATTCTATTTGAAGATGTGCTCGAAGCATGGGTTGCATATCCAAATGTTATATCTTTAAGTCGTGATTCAAATGAAGGATATTATGTCAAATTGTGTAAGAAATCTCAATGTGCTTAACATTCTTATTTTCTCAATATGTGGACTTAAAGTCTTGAATAGAAATGCTCTGTTGTTGATGATCTGGGATAATGTTTGGAAGTGAAAAAGATGAATATGAATATGAAATACGGCCAACATTCCAAGAGTAACAATGTGTTATGGACATCGGTACCAATGAGCTGAATGGTATATAAAAAATAATGAAATGAGTTTTCTATCCTTTAAATAAAATAAACACATGGAGTATCGTTAGTCACCGAGGAAGGGTAGGTTGAAATGACCTAACCCCGAAACTACACGTGCAGGTGTAGGAGTGAATTGTGATTATACCCCTTTATTGGGATGAGATTGATGTGAAGAGAATATTCCCCTTAATTGGGATAAGATAATTTCTAGAAAAGGGTGATGTCGATCCATACGACATTGTGGTGAGACGGCCTAGCCGGTTGGGTCGTGATCGAACGTCATACCGCACACATAGTGGTGATCATGCTTGAGATTATAACTGAAACAATGATTGAGACTGAGATAACTATTGTGCTTGTGGTTGATGTCTTGGATGAGATGGCCTAGCCAGTTGGACCCTGATCGTACTTCGTGCTAAAAATCACGATGGTTTATCAGTGTTAAGATCTCCCAACCTAAAATATTAAAATTTACTTGAAAATTTTTCTTGCTCTTAACTTGATGTTTTGGTATTGTTTGAGGTTCCTATTGATTTTATGATTGTACTTCCTTGTATTGTCATTCGTTCTATTTAGAGGGTTTTTAGTCATTCATATTATACTATTCCAGATATACTAACGTCTCTTTTGCCAGGAGCGCTGCATCTTTAATAGATGCAGGTGGTTCCACAGCAGGCGACTTTGATCATGGATAGCGTTACACCCTCTTTCCAGCTGACTTGGTGAGCCCCGCTTCATATCAAGGTCGTATATCTTTTGTCCCACGTGTTTTATGTTTTGAAGTATAGCCGGAGCCTTGTTTTCAGCGTCATCATAGTATTTTGTATCCATAGAGGCTCCGTAGACATAGTCTGGGTTGTATATGAGTTAGTGGTATTATGGATAATGTTTATCTTCAAAAAATTTCGAATTCCGGACACGTGGACCTGAGGGTTAACTTTCTTGACTTTTCAAGAGGGGTTGGGAACTGTTATAAAAATTTATTAATTATGAGTATTTGAGTATGTTTTTATTGGTTTTTACGTTGTTTGACTAGTTTCGGATCGATGTGCATCAATTTGAGGTGTTAGAGAGGCATTTGAGCCGACTGTGGAACTTCATAGCGAGGTAAGTCTCTTGTCTAACCTTGTGAGGAGGGATTTACCCCATATGTATTATATTTATTATTTGGTACATATTTTTGGAGCTACGCACTTATGAGGTGACAAGCGTCCGTGCGTGTTCTAGAACTCCTGATTATATTCGGGTACGTAGAGTTAGACTCACGCCGTGCTTTAATTGTAATATTTGAGTTATTCTTGTCTGTTTAAATGCTTTAATTTACATTTATCCTGAGACTAGATTTGCGTAAAGTATCAGACTTGCTATTTTAGATACTTGACGACCTACTTGATTAGCCGTGGAAATTGTACTTTCCTTTACGGATTTCTTCCACGTTGTGCGTATTTTTCCAATAGTTTTTCTTGAATTTTATAACTCACACGTATATTCATGAGTAGGGTCAGTGACCCGTTAAAGTCTCATAGTCTAATGGGATTGGGCTGAACCTTATGGGATCGGGCCATTCGCCTCGGCGGTATCATGTAACACACTCTTATAGGATCGGTTATGATATTGTAACACACTCTTATGGGATTGGGCCGTTCACCTCAGTTGGATATTGTAACACACTCTTATGGGATTGGACCATTCGCCTCGGCAGGATATTGTAACACACTCTTATGGGATCAGACCTGTAACACTCCATAAATTTGGCTTAGGTGTGAACATGTTAAATGAGTAGTAATATTATATTTTAGACATGTGAAATTATATCGGGATGAGTATGGGTAGAAATAGTTATTTTATAATCAAGACAGAGAGTGAGGTGCATAAGATTCAATAAAATCGACTAAGTTTATGAAAGGTCCCTATTCGAGCAGGATTTCGTGAAACTTTGTAAAGAATTTGGGAGAACACAAAACACGAAAGTTGTAGGCCTTTGAAATATATTTCCAACGAAACATTGTGGAGCCCAAACTAATCTCTGTACAAAATGTTATGTGCATTTTACTAAATAATGCACAGAATGCACGCTCAGGTGCGCGCCCGGATGGTCCCATCCGCAGTCGTGCACTAGTGTTACTGCCCTGGTGCATGTTCAAGTGCGCGGTTGGGCCTTCAGGTGCACGGGAGAGCACCCGGGGGGTCATTTTAAAATCCCTACTTCATCCTCCACACCCCAAAATACAAAAACTTATTCTAGAAAGGGAATTTCTCAATAACCTAACCTCCCCCAATGTCCCTCCACCATCCATGGTGAGTTCTAATGGTGATACTAAGTTAATTTCAATTCTTCAACACCTTATTAACATGGGTAAACCCTTCGAATCATTAGATTTTCGATTGGGACATCATTGTTGGGAAAAGAAACTCCAGGACTCGAATTCAAGAGGATTGAACGTCAAAAAGGTAATCTTTTCACCCTCTACTTGATTATCGTATTGGATTAATGATTATAGACTCTAATTCATGAGATATGAGTTGATGGGTTTGACAGAAAAGCATGAACAATTATAGGTTTGAGTTGTTGATTGTTGATTGTTGATTATTGGTTAAGGGTGTTGTTTATCTTTTGGTGATGAAGAATGATGATGATTATAACCATTTGAGATTTTAAAATTTATCTAGGATCAAGAGATTCGGTTATTGGGTGTAAAAACACCATTAATAAGGGCTATGAAGCTTTATACCCACCGAGTATTTGATAAAATGTCTAAGTAACCAAAACATGAGTATTATTGCTAATATGGAATCCCTTTGACTTGTATTGCTATATATTAAAGTTGAAAGGGTTGACAAATGTTCTATTACACTCAAGAGCAGGAAGTTAAGGTATTTAGGCTAACTCTCTACGTTTGGGAATATTTATGATTCTCCCTACGTCTCATTCTTATGACTATTACAAATTTCCTCATAAAGTAATTATGCCTCAATTCTATAAATAGTTGTAGAAATTCTATTTTCTAGATGACGTGGTTTCATAATTCATTCAATATCTCATGAGTTTCAGTTATGACAAATCATTTTATTATAAATACATACTCCAGTCGAGTCATATTCAGCATTTCAGTATCATGTAACCAAGTATGTTCGGTATCATGTATTGCAGTATGATTCCTAGTTCCTTATTTTAAATCCTGGATGTTAAACACCTGTATTTGCGCCTCAGTCCACAGTTTATGCTTTATGCATCTTTGGGCCCTGAGGCCGAAGTTTATGCTTATGTATTTTTGGGCCTGAGGCCGCAGCTATGTATACATATATTTGAGTCCAAGGCTGTAGTTTTTGCACATATATATATTGGGCCTGAGGCCGCAGTTTAATATTCAGATAAACAGGTGGTTCATCATTCAGACGAGGAAGTATTCATATCCTTACTTCTTTATCAAGTCTCAGTTATCATTTATCAGTTCAGTTTCAGTATTTACAGTTCTTTCTTTCCGTTGTTTTACATACCAGCACAATTCAAATGTACTGGTGTCCCTTTTTGCTGAGGGCCTGCATCTCGCGATGCAGGTAATGATTTACAGGTTGATGACTCTGCTTGCTAGGACATCTCGTATCATCTATTGGTGAGCCCCAGACTTTCGGGGCATTATCCCTCTCTTTTTTCAGTCTTTATAGTATTTCAGTTAATAACATATACCAGGGACCTTTTCCCAATAAATAGTTAGCATTTAGATATTCTTTAGAGGTTTCATAGACTATAGCCAAGTCAGTTAGATATTAGCAGGGTTTTATGTGTTAGCCTTGTCGGCTACTCGTTTATACTTGCAGACTTTTCAGTATTTTCCGTATTTATGATACTTCTGTCAGACTCTTCAGTAGATCAACATGTTGCATGTGTTATTCAGCTTACAGTTATACCACATGTTGATCCAGCCATTTAGTTGGTTCGCTCAGTCACATGCAGTTAGGCATCGAGTGCCTTGTTACGCCCAGGCCATGGTTTGGGGCGTGATAGGATCTTTCGCCTCAGCAGTTCTTTGAAACACTCTTATGGTATCAGGTCGTTCGCCTAGGTAGAGTCGTGTGAAATACTTGATAAAGAGTCCCGCGTACTCGTGAGTTTCCTGACTTGAGAGGTGACCATTGATTTTCTATTGACCACTACGTATTCCATTTGAGAAGGTATCTGATAATTTGAGGACTTTGTCTTCATTGTTCAGTTGTAGACCGCATTAATTGCCTATATATGTACTCATTGTTTACTTACCATGTTTGTACTTGTCTACTTAATTTATATTTGATTTATTAGATCACTAGTAAGTGTCAATATCGACTCCTCATCACTACCTCTTCGGGCTTAGGGTAGATACTTACTGGGTACGCGTCGATTTACGTACTCATGTTGCACATGTTGCACATTTGCACCAAAATATGCAGGATCTGAGAGGGTCATTTGGGCGCGTCACGCAGCTGCTCAGGGGACTTTATGGTCAGAGTCTCGATCATAATTATTTACATTGTCTTGTCTATCTTGTATTTCAGACAGATGTTGATTGTTATTGTACTTCTTAATGGATGTTCATGCACTTGTGACACCAGGTTTCGGGGTGTTCCAAAATTTGTTTCTGGTTTTGCTTACCATTATTGACACGCTTTTACTTTATATTTTTATTTAAATTATACGTATCTATGATTTTTAATGCAATGATCTCTCTATCTAATAAGATTGACATGATTGCAAAAATAGTAAAATAAATAATTAAGCTGGTACGTAGTTCACCACTGGCTTGCCTAACGGCAACGTTGAGCGTCATTACGACCTATAGTGGGTTGGGTCGTGACACAACTACTAGTTTAAATTTTAGCAACATTAAATCTAATCTATGTATTGTTGTGAGAACCTGGAAGATGCTCGATCTTAATCTTCTTTTTTTTAATTTGCATGAACTACTTTTCTCATTTTTCACTTGATTCTGATTTAGTTTGCACGTATTGCTCACATGTGTTCTACAGAAACTAAAATGCATGGAGATGTTTATTAGCAAGCTAGTTTTTCCTTCCAGTTGACGTTGTTGCAGTTTAATTTGTTCCCTGAAGATAACAAGTTCAGAGTTTTGATTTTTCGTCCACTCTTGTTACGAATAAATAAATTGAGCTTTTGACTTTATGGTACAGCGATTTGAAATCGAAGCAATGCACATACATATCACTTCCAAAACAAATTTTGTGCCTGATAGTGTACTGTACACAATAACTAGTCATTTTGATGAGGGAACAAACCAGGGTTATAATTGATGATTCCATTTTGAGCAAAGAAAGCTAACAGCAACTTCTCGTTGACCCAAATTAGACGGTTTAGATATATCCATCATTTGTTTCGTAGCTACGCAAAGGTCACCAGTTGCCAATGTCAACGTCTATCACAGCACTGCATTATTATTATAAATAAAGGAAACTTTTTTGCGTTCTCTGCCTCATTATTTTCCAACACAGAGAGATGGCGGCTGGTCTTGGGTTTCGACGCTATTTATTCTGCATCTTGTTTCTTCTTTCAATTACTACTACTATATTTTGTGTTTCAGCCACAAACTCCATTTCTCTTTCAGGTATATACTACGTGTCCCTTCCTTTATATGGCGACTTTTATCTCTTGTCGTGTTGTCATGCACCTAGTGGAAGTAGGAATTTTTTTTTTTTTTTGTATTGTAGTTATTTGTTCGGAATTTATTGGTCTTACTAATGTGAATTCGTACGGCATATAGTAAAGTGTAGGGGTAATTAGAACCGGCATAGTTAGGAGAGAACACTAATAATCTGAGCCAAATTTAAAGATGATTTATGGTATTTTGCCTTTCATTTATTTATTCCATCACATTCCTTAGTGGCACGGAGGTATGGAGTGAATGATAAACAGTTCTTTCGTCGGGTTACGTAACATATTACTCATAGACGATCTTATGGGCAAACAAAGAAGTGGAAAGTTTGCAATGATTTCAAACTCGAATGATATGTAAACTTGAATCTATCCATCTATTACTTTAAAACTATGAATCTGCCGTTTCCTAAAACTAAGTGGGGGTTTTGGGCATAAGGATTGCAAAAATTTTAAAATAAAAGATTTTTTAAGTGAAAATGGTATTTGAAATTTAGAGTTGTGTTTGAACATGAATATAATTTTGGGTTGTTTTTAAAGTTTTATGAGTGAAAATTTTAGAAAAAAATATTTTGAATTTTTTAAAATTTTCGAAAATTTTCAAAATATAACTTCAAGTGAAAATTAAAAAATTTTATGAACAAATATTGATTTCGAAAAAAATAAAATTTCTTTTTAAAAAAGAAAAATATTTCTTATTTCCAAACGGGCATAAATATCGTGCAGTGTTCTTCGGGTGGTCGGTGGGCGGCAATATTCTTTTGGATTCATATGCCAATACATGACGCCTTCAACTTGTAATACATAAATTGTATTGACTAGTGACAAAAAAGGTTCGATGACAGTCGGTCTTATGATTTCATTTACTTCCTCTCTCCCAATTTATGTGATGATATTAAATTAAAAATGTAATTTAAGGAATTTGTTTTTTAAAATTTATGGTTTAAAATAAATCAAAGAGAAGTTTAGAGTTGAGTTATTAATATAAAAAGGTACTATTCTTCTTAGAATGGATTAAAAAAGAGTATCACATATTTTAGGAGAGAGAAGTACATAAATATGTACTTATAATTAGGGGTGTACATAGCTCGGGTTGATTCTGATTTTTCAATTATCAAACTAAACCAGTGGTATCGGGTTTCTTAATCTATAAACCAATCCAAACCAAACCAATAAAGTAGAGTTTTTCAATCTCGATTTTTCTCGGGGTTTTCGGATTTTTGGATTTTTTTCCCCGGTAAAGTCTTCGTCGCGCAAATGTGTAACTTGTGCTCAAAATATTCCTCTAGCCCTAGTAAGATATAATAATATAATGTATTTTTCATGAAAATAACACAATAATACGAAATAAATTATAGCATTATACAAAAATATTCATAACAAAGATAATAAAATTATATAAAGCAAATATTGCTAATTAATAGGCCATAATGAAAATTAACATAATCTAAATATACCATATAGCATGCTAAAATATGTATAGCTAATAAGTACTATTAATTACATAACTAAGCACTAAAGAAAAAGATAAACTAAATATGCATTTTCAATATAAACCTTTGTAAAACTAAAAATAGATATCAAATACTATCATCATTCTTAGCGTTGAATTGAATTTCTTTTGTGAGCATTAATATTGATTTATATTTTATTTGAGTTACTACGTACATTTACGGGTTATAAAATTAGTTATCATTCAAGAATGTTAAGTCCAAACTTGAAATAATACGTTAAAAGATAAAACTGTAAAAAAATTTAAGAAATATTTATAAATTACATTACAACAAATATTTGTATGTATAAAATATTTTAAAAATTCTAGAAATGTACTATCGGGTTGATTTGGTTTCAATTGGACTTTTGTTTTAGTTAAAAATCAAACCAAACCAATTATGATCGGATTTTTTTTCCAATACCAAACCATAACAGTTGTTTTTCCGGTTTGACTCGAATTTGGTGCGGTTTAGTTGTTTTTTTTTTTTACACCCCTACTTACTATATATCAATACTGTGACGAAATTCCCATATAACATAGAAGTTACATTTCCAGTTACTAATTACTATATATTATACCGTGTGTTCTGGAAAGTGAAAATCTCTTTTCTTTTTTCCTTTTGCAGGGGACGAGATGGAAATGCTACAAGTGAGCCCAGAGGATTATGGTGAACCCTCCGCAAACAACAACCACTATCCTGGCAGGGGCAGGTTCGAGGGTGGTGGCCGCGGCCGCAACAACTGGCCATGACAATTGTTAGACTATATATCCTCACGAGCACACATTTTCCGTACGTTGCACAATAAAAATCTGTTACGTCGTATATTTTGTACTTAGTATATATCAAAAACCTCTGCCGTTCCTTCCATTCGTGTTATTTCATGTGACTCTTATATTACAGAGAATTCTTATTCAACAAGTGTTAGTGAGGCATTAAAGGTCTAGGGCCAATTAAGCAGTTTCATTATATTGACAAGATCTTCCTAAGATTGTTGATATAATTTCGTCTTTGTACACCCAGAATAAATGTTATTTATTATACAGCTTATTAGCTATGGAAACAAATTTGTCTGCAGATTATATATTCATTTCATTTGAAAAGATGCTAACATTTTACATTCTAATATTCAGTAATTGAATTCATGAGTCATAAACTTGTTAGTGACTTAGTATGAAGCTTGTAACAACGATTTGTCTACTAAACTTCCCCACCAAAAAGAAATCGCTGGCTGAGTAATATTTGATATAAATTGGAGTTATCGTCCATGTATTATTTTGAATTAATTGAATTTAGAACAACAAAGTTTCTTCATAAAAGATACACTGTTAAAATGGTACTACTAAAGGTTTGTAGTTAAACAATACTCCTTCCGTCCTAATTTATATGGTTGTATTCGGATTTCGATAGTCAAACAAGTTTTTCTTTGACCTCAATCTTTTGATATGTACTTTGAAAGTTTTTAATTGTAATTATTACGTATTATAGTGCCTTTTACATAATTTTCTATTTACCTCGAAATACGAGTAACAATTAAACTTGTAATCTGGTTATAAGGATACGTGATCTGATTCAATACCAATTGATAAATGAAGAAGCAAATAAATAAATTGAACGATTAAGATAAATCAAACCAGTATCGTTGCAAGTTATCGACCTCGATTTGGAACAAACTCGAGATCAACGTTAAGAACAATAAGAACAGTGGTAAATTATAAGCAAGTAAAAGAGTAATGTATTGTATTTCTCAGTAAGTGTCTATGTCTTTACAAATGAACATGGCTCCTCTTTATATAGTAGAGAAATCCTAAATAAGGTACAACTCTAATTTCGGATATAAAACCCATGGTTGATGTCAATAACCGTTAGCGGTTCTGTCAATCCCGAGATTTTCGCCGAGATTTATGGTCGATCACTGATACCTCGCTATTCCGTTGCTCGATATTGGTCTTGCCCGATCTTGATCCTTCAGTATTCATGTCTTCGAGCTCGATCTCGCTTAAATATGAGCTTAATCTCGAGGCAGACCCTCGAGCCCATAAAATCGGACATCCTCGATTTTAGCCGTATACAGATAGTCCATGTGTTTCTTAGAATGAAATGATAAGATACGACTTAAGCCTCGATTCCCTTGCATCTCGATCATGAAGTCATCCTCATGACATAAGCGGTGGATGTGACCGAAACGTCCCGTCGGTTCGGTCCAAGTCATCAATGCATGTCAGTCGTCGGTCGATCACTAGTGCCACCGAACCGTTGCCACAAGCCTATAAATATCACCTCCTTTGTTGATTCAAACTTTACCTTGCTTTGATTCAAAACTCTCAACTCTCCAGTCCTTCTCATCTTTCTTTCATTGCAGCCTGTTATGCCGCTGTTGTTCTCACCGGAGCAACCAATTTCATACTTATTTTCAACCTCCTCGGCTCACACAATGGCAAAAACCTCCAAAATTGTGCCGCAAAAAGAAAAGGCTTCGTCTTCTTCTTCCCGGTCGGCCGGTGATAAAACGCCGGTGGAGCCTCGTATCGAGGAGTGTATCCAGGGGCCAATTGAACTAACTTCCAATTTCAAAGTCGAGAGACCCTCCTCAAATATGGGCCGTTGTGAGCCTATGTCCCGATACATCTGTTTGATATCAGAAGGTGATCTCGAGAGGGTAAAGAAGGATTGCAATTGGGAAAACAAAGTAGTGGTGGTTCCTTCCCCTGAGGAGGACATCACCACCTATGTGAAAGGGTACTTGAGTGTGTATACCTACCCTTTCACACTAGGTCCCATAGACCCGGTCATACTCGATTTCTGCCTCCAGTATCGAGTAACCCTCGGCCAGATCTATCCCTCATTCTGGTGCATCGTCAACCTGATCAGGTTCTTTTCGAGCAAGGTCGAGGAAATGACTTTCACCGTCGACCATCTGATAATGTTATACAACCCTCATCTTTATTGAGGTGGGTTGATAAAGCTGCAGCGTCGGGCACGAAGACGCTGTTCTCAAGTATTGATGAAGACAAGGACCGGGGATGGATGGGCCGATTCGTCCAAATCAAGACCTTCGATCTAATTCCGGTTGAGAAAATACCATTCCCTGAGGAGTGTAACATGAAACGTATGTGCCACTTTGACACTGGTACTTTACTGCTTTACTTCTTTTATTCCCTCTCTGCCTCAGGTTCTCTTTTCATGGTGCAGCTTCCCCTTGGTTCCCCGGTGCAATTCTGGATCTCGAGGGCTGGGTTCGACAGCTGGTCTCCACCTCTTCTCATGCCGAGCGTTGTTGGCATGACTTGGACAGAGGTCGATGGGAGGCTAAAAACCACGGTGAGTTTTTTCGCTTGTATATCGAGGCTTTCCCCATAATGTAATTCTTATTAACTTGGTTTCTTCATGTGCAGGTCTCGGTGAAAATGTTTCCATGAGGCCACCTCCGCCTGGGGAAGAGGAGGCTTCGAAGCCAAACAAATAGAGGAAAAGGAGAAGAGCTTCAACTTCCGATACCCTCAAGCCAAAAAAAAATAAAGCTCAAAAATCAAAAGCCGAGCCTTCTGCTCCTCATGTCGACGTAGTTCAACGACTCCGAGAGGAGGATGAATAGGGTGAAGATGATGGTTGCCCGCTGGTGACTCGAAAGAGGGGAAGTATTTAGGCTTCCAAGAGTGTCGAGCCGGCAGAGCTCGAGGTTGCTCCATCTCGGACCGAGGACATTCCGGAGGAGGGTCTGAGCAAAGTCCCCGAGCAATCGGGTGGTTATGATGCCCCCCGCCATTATAATCAGCCGGTGGGTGTGCCCAAAGGGTCTAGCCCCGAGGCCCTTCAGAGAGAAGACAATGTCCCGAGTGATTCACTTGGGATAATCAACATTGGTGACTCGCCGCTTAGACCTTCATTCTCCGAGGGGCAGTTTCAAGATGCTCGGGTCATGGGTACTCCCGACGTGGGACAGGCCCATTAATTGAATGACATATTCCGGGACTGCTTTACCAGAATCGACGACGGTCCCGAACCAGACGCATCATTCGTATTTGACGAGGCTCAGCGGTTTCTGAATCAAGTAAGTTCTTTTCTTCGTATTTACATTTGCGTTTAATCCATATCTCTTCAAGCCTGACTATCTTCTTTTTGCATAGGTCATGGTGCTCCACCGAGAGACATCTTCAAAATCTAGGGCTGAGCTATCTCGATGCGAGGCCGAGATCAAGAAGCTTGATCACGCTCAACTATGTCTTATAGAAAGACTAAACGGGCGCTGCAAATATAATCTGGG
>MDKI01132841.1:0-52412 GCA_005239505.1 Nicotiana paniculata
ATATATATATATATATATATATATATACACACACACACACACACACACACACACACACACTTTACAAAAATATAATCTTCAAACGTAGTTCCTTCAAGATATGTGCTTTCCAAATATACTTTTCCAATAAAAGATAAATGCCTTCCAAATATACTTTTCCAAATAAAAGTTTTTCAGTCTCAGTTTTCTTCAAGGTAAATGCTTTTCAATAAATATCTTTCGAACATAATTTCTTCAAGATAAATCTATCGGAACTCTGTCCCGTAGTTCATAATTTGTCGCAGTACGGGGGGATCTCCCAGAATACGTCCGTAGTTTCCAAAGTAAATATGCAGTACATGAGGGGATCTCCCAGAATACGTTCGTAGTCCCCAAAGTAAATACGCAGTACAGGGTGGACCTCCCAGAATATATCTGTAGTCCCCAAAGTAAATATGCAGTGCTGGGGGGATCTCCCCGAATATGTCTGTAGTCCCCAATTTAAATATGCAATGCAACCAACAATGATAACAACCATAATACGATGGAATACAACGTACATCGCCACAACATTTACAAAGCAAAAAATGACAGAACTACAATGCACGATGAGCAAATCAATACAAGAACTTAATCACAAGAACGGTAGAACTCACTCACAAGGAATAACCACGGAAAAGAAATAGTAACCGTAAGGAAAACAGCTTAACCAGGGAGAAATAAGACGTAACAATGAATACTCAATATTCAAGTCAACAATACGAAGCAAACAAAAGTCAATTAATTCCAAATAAAGACAAGTCGGCTAAGATATAGGTTATTCAAATTCATTTTAAGGTTGATCAATTTACAAGAGATTTTTCAACAAATTCAAGTAAGGGTAAGCCGCAAAAGAGAATAATAACTCCAATCAATGCTAAACAATTACAGGGTGTGATACTACATATTTCAATTAAATAGGCAGTTTATGAAAAACAATATAGCATGACGGTAGAAAGGTAATCTTCAATTAAGTCATTTAAGATCAAATAAACGACAAAGTTAATTTAAAAGCAAGTAATTCTAATTTAAGTAGGTAGATATGAAACTAGCAATCAGGAACTCAGTCATAACAACTTCATACATAAGGAATATAAGGATCTAAATAATCCTAAAAGGCCAACCTCCTACAAATAAGTCTGATTATGCACTCGTCACCTCGCATACACGGCTACAATCAACATAGAAGACTCAAATCCTAGGGGGTAATTCCCCCACACGAGGTTAGGAAAGATACTTACCTCAAATACGACAACCCGATACTCTAAAACTAGACTTCTCGGGTGAAAAGGCATGTGGGCGGCTCAAATCCAACTAGAAAAACTTCAAGACACACATAAAGCTTATAAGGAACTATTCCGGATAATAAAGATTCGACCTTTACAAAAATCTAAAAATCAACCCCCGGGCTCGCACCTCGGAACCTGTCAAATTTTACAAAATTGAAATACCCATTCCAACATGAGTTCAACCATACAAAAATTACCAAATTTCGATACCATTTCGTCCATCAAATCATGAAATTTCGTTTTGAAAATTTTCTTCAAAAACCAACATTTCCCCTAACTAAAAACACAATTTAATTGATAAAAACAAAGATTAATTCATGGAATATATTAAATTCTAATTGAAGAACACTAACCTAATCGAATTTCTTGAAAACCCACCAAGAATCACCAAGAACCGAGCTCTATAAGTCAAAATATTATAAAAATGGTGAAACCCTCGAATTTAGGAATATATTCTATCTGCCCAGGTTTTTATGCATCGCGATCGTGGAAGAAGAGATGCAATCGCGTAGAAGAAAATGGATGCTGGTCCAAAATTTTCTACGCGATTGCGGAAGGGCTTATGTGATCGCGTATAAGGGGTAGGCAGGCTTCTGCGATCGCGAAGAAAGTCATGCGAATGCGAAGAAGAAAAAGGAAAGCTGCCCAGGTTGCTGATCGCGAACGCGGAGAAGAAGAAACAAGAAACTACGATAATACGTAGGTAAGGACACGAACAGGAAGGTCAAAAAATTAAAGCTACGCGATCACAGAAGGGACTTCGCGATCGCGATCGCGAAAAAGGGTATCAGACACCAGAAAACAACAGTGCAAAAATAGGGAAAAATGACTCGAAGCCCACCCGAAACACACCTGAGCCCCCTGGAACCCCGTCTAAACACACAAACAAGTCATATAACCTAAGACCGACACACTCAAGGTCTCAAATCACATCAAACAACGCCGAAATGACGAATCACACTATAATTCAAACTTGTGAACTTTCAAATCTTCAAACATCTAAACTCGTGTCGAAACGTATCAATTCAACCCAGAATGACGCCAACTTTTACATAAAAGTCCCAATTGACATCCCGGATCTACTCCAACTATAGGAATCACATTCCGGCCCTAATATCCCGAAAAATCAATTGTGGTCAAAATTCTTGTCAAATTCCACCGCTTAAGCTTCCAAAAACTGAAATCCTTCTTCCAATTCGACTTTGGATAATACAGTAACTAAATCCAACCATGAACGCAAGTTGATATACGTAATACAAAGTTGTTCAAGATCTTATGCTACCGAACGAAGCTTAAATTCTCAAAACAACAGGTCGGGTCGTTACATATTCAGATCTTGGAGGATATTCTCCGCGCATGTGTTATAGACTTTGGAGGATCGTGGGATAAGCTCTTGCCCCTTGAAGAGTTCGCGTACAACAACATCTACCAGTCGAGCATTCAGATGGCTCCTTATGAGGCATTATATGGCAAACTGTGCAGGTCACCAGTTGGGTGTTTTGAGCTGGGGAAGGCTCGGTTGTTGGGTACTGATCTAGTACAGGAGGTCTTGGACAAGGTTAAGATTATACAGGATCGACTTCGCACAACTCAGTCCAGGCAAAAGAGTTATGCCGACCGTAGAGTTCGTGATGTGGTATTCATGGACGGGGAGAGAGTGTTATTGCGGGTGTCACCCATAAAGGGTGTCATGAGGTTTGGAAAGAAGGGCAAGTTGAGCCCTAGGTATAGTGGGCCTTTCAAGATTATCGAGAGAGTGGGAGAGGTGGCTTATAGGCTTGCGTTGCCTCCAGGGTTATCAGCGGTTCATCTAGTGTTTCATGTGTCCATTCTCTGGAAGTATAATGGTGACGCGTCCCACGTGCTAGATTTCAGCTCTGTCCAGTTGGACAAGGATTTGACTTATGAGGAGGAGCCAGTGGCTATTCTAGCCCGTCAGAATCGTAAGTTGAGATCAAAGAGTTATCCTTTAGTTCGAGTATAATGGAGAGGCCAGCCTGCTGAGGTAGCTACTTCGGAGTCGAAATTGGACATGCGGATTAGATATCCCCACCTATTCACCAGCTCAAGTACTTTTCTATGTCCGTTTTAGGGACGAACGGTTATTTTAGAGGTAGAGAATGTGATGACCCAAAGGGTCATCTTATGTTTTAGAACTCAATTATGCGGTCTTCAGCTTTAAAAAACTCATTTTTAACATCCTCAATTTGCGTGCACAATCCAAGCGTGTTTTTGGAAAGCTTTTATGTTGAAAGATGATAAAAATAATAATTTTACCTTAAAAATTGATTTAGTTAACTTCAGTCAATATTTTGAGTAAACAGACCCCGACCCGTGTTTTGATGGTCCAGTGTGTCCGTAATGAAATATGGGATCTTGGCGTATGCCCGGAATCGAATTCCGAGATCCCTAGCTCGAGATATGAATTTTTGTTAAAAATTGAAAGACTGAAAATCCAATGGTTTTAAGAATTTGGTTAATGTTTGATGTTGTTGGTATCGGGTCAGTATTTTGGTTCTAGAGCCGGGTACAGCTCCGTTATGATATTTAAGATGTGTCTGTGAAATTTGGTGAGTAACAAAGTTGGTTTGTCGTGATTCGGACATTCAGTTGTGAAAATAGAGGTTTTGAAGATTTCTTGAAAACATCATTCAATTCGGTCCTAAATTCGTAGTTCTAGGTGTTAATTTGGCGATTTGATCGCGCGCGTAAGTTCGTATTATGTTTTCGGACTTGTGTGCATGTTTGATTTGTAACCCCGAGGGCTCGGGTGAATTTCGGATAGGCTATGAGATGTTTTGAACTTACAAAATTTGTTTTTAGTGCTTTAGTTGTCATCTGGTGTTTTGTTCCTCGCGTTTACGAAGGAACTCTCACGAACGCGAAGAGTGAACTGGACTGTGTGGAAAATTATTTTTTGCGAACGCGAAGGCTAGGTCGCGAACACAGAGCAACGGGGGCATTACCCTTTGCGAACGCGACCAGTCTACCGCAAATGCGAAGATATGAGACCTATGGGAGGGGAAGTGACCATACTTATCGCGAACGCGGCACATGGATCACAAACGCGTAGGCTGGTGGGAATAAACCTTCTCGAACACGAAGAGTATCTCGCGAACGCGTAGGCTAATTGAGCCGCTGCTTCGCGATCGCGACAGGCCCTTCGTGAACGCGAAGAAGGTCTGACACTTGTGACTAAAAATAGAACAGTGACGGGATTTTCCCCAAAAATTTGGTAACTCTCTCAATAGAACTTAACCTAGGAGCGATTTTGAAGGGAAAACTCAACACCAAATCATAGATACGAGTGGTTTTGAGGTGGAATCTAGAGGAAAACGATAATTGAGCAGTAAGTGGCATGTGGATCAAGGTAAGTGTTGTGTCTAACTTTGACTTGAGGGATTAGGAATCTTTGTCTTAATTGCTATATGAAAAATCATGTGAGCAGCGTATATGTAAGGTGACGAGTACCTATGCACCGCCAATTTATCTATTTTTTCCTGTTTCTTTCCGTTCTCTTTATATTGTTTCTTCCATGCTTTAATTGTTATCTGTCTACTTGTAATTCCGTGCCAAATTGCTATCCTGTTAGATATTATGCTCCTTTTGTTGAAGACTTTTGTTATCCTGTAGATTCCCTGTTCCCCGTCTTTTGCTTAAGCTGTTCTTATTGACATTTTTGTGATATCCTGGTTTGGTCTCGCTGAGTAGTATTATTTTTGTAGGGTTTTATTGATTATAAGGTTATCAGTTTTCTTGTTCTAAATTTTAAGTGTTGGTAAGGGCCTTGGTGTTAATTTTGTGAAACTTCTATACACCTTGTGTAATTGATATGAATATGGTGGGATCGGGTTGCACGCCGTAACAGGTGGATAAGGGTGATAAGTTGAGGAGGAATAAAGGTGAATTGCTATTATACAGTGGGATCGGGTTGCACGCTGCAACAGGTGTTATAAGGGTGTAATGTGGTAATATAAGAGTGGGTTGTGCGCCACAACACTTTATTTATATATTGTTATTTATGTTATTAGGAAGATATAAGGATGGATTTTGATATGTACAGTGGGATCGGGTTGCGCGCCGCAATAATTTGTGTATTTATGTGTTTTCTTCGATTGTGTAAATTATTTGGTAGTTTTGCACTTCACTTAGGATTGGTTATAGATGAATATTGATGAGATATGTTGAATTCTGTATTTATTCCCTACAAGTTACTGCTTTTACATTATTCTGCTTTCTTTTCTGTCTTATTATTCACTTTATTCACTTTATGCAGCTTATATTGTGAATGTCCTGTCGTAGCCTCGTCACTCCTTCGTTGAGGTTAGGCTGACACTTACCAGTACATGGGATTGGTTGTACTAATACTGCACCATGCACTTCCTGTGCAGATTTCGGAGCAGGTAGTGGCTGATTGAGAGGTTGGCTACAGATTATATAGCTCGGAGACCCAAGGTAGTCCTGCTGGCGTCTGCAGGCCCTGGCGTCCCCTTCTACACTACTATACTTACTCCTTTTGTTTTCCTCAAACAGTTGTAATTTCTTTTAGACAAATGTTTGTAGAAAATCATAGTGTGTTCGTGAATTGTGACTCCGAATTCTTGTAGAAGTAACATGTAAATGAAATCGATATCTATACATCGTCACATTTATTTTGATTTATTTTGCTTGTTTATTTATAATTACTAAAAAATGTAAAGAATTGACTAAATAACCTCTAATGTTGGCTTGCCTGGTAAGTGTGATGTTAGGCGCCATCACGGTCCCGACGGTGGGAATTTCGGGTCGTAACAGGTTAGCTAACACATGCTTGCATGTACAAATGTGCTTAGATAGGTGTAATGAACCGAGAGATCATTTTGTGTATTTGCATGATATTTCTCCTTTTGATGCTTGATACATGTGTATTTGTGATTTTATGACTTGTGGGGTTGATTGATTTCATTCCGGGAAGATTTTGGGTTGATTTGGAACTTTTGATTCATGGCTTAGAAGCCTAAGTTGATTATGTTGAACAAACTTTGATTTTTGTGAAAATGACCCGTGAACGGTGTTTTGATGGTTCCAATAACTTTGTATCATGATTTTGGACTTGAACATGTTTCCGGAATCAAATTCGGATGTCCGTAGGTTGATTTATGTTATTTTTCCAAAAGTTGGAAATTTGAGGTTTAGAAGAATTCCTAAGTTTGACCGTAGGTTGACTTTTGGATATCGGGTTCAGGGTTTGGTTTTGAAACTTGGAATAGGTCTGTTATGGGAATTTAGAACTTGCCTGCAAAATTGGTGTCATTTGGAGTTGATTTGATAGGACTTGGACGCTTGATTGCAATTGTAGAAATTTTTGAAGTTTTCTTTGGGATTCACACGAGTGAGTTCATATAAAATTTTTAGACTTGTGTGGATGTTTTATTTGGAGCCATGAGGGCTGAGATTATTTTTGGATGTGTTTCAGAAAGGTTTGGACTGAAAGAGGATTTTCTGGTGTGCTGGTGCTGTAATGTCATAATTGCGAGCATCAGCCTCGCAACTGCGATCCTAGCAGGGGGTTGTCATGTGTCATAATTGCAATACCTGGATCACAATTGCGAAGAATGTCAGGAATGGGGTAGGCTCACATTTGCGATTAGGACAGGCTTCGCAAATGCGAAGCCAATGTCGCATTTGCGACTTCCTCTTAGGCTGTCAGTGGTCGCATTTGCTATAATTCCTTCGCAATTGTGATGGTTTGCAATTTCAAACTTAGTGTCGCAATTGCGACATCTACAACTGAAGAAAATTACAAAAGTCGGGATTTTAGTCTCATTTTTATATTTTAGAACCCTATACTTGGTAGGAGGCCATTTGGATAGTGTATTTCAATCTACAAATATTGGGTAAGTGATTATAATCATCTTTCGAACTATATTTCATGATTCTATCATAGATTTAACATCAAATTTATGAGAATCAAAGAGGAAATTGGGGATTTTCATCAAACTTTTGAAAAAATGAAGATTTGGGGTTTGAGAGCGATTTGCACTCGGATTTCAAAACAAAACACATATATGGACTCGTGGAGTTATGGGTAGTTAGAATCTATCGTTGGACCCAGGTTTTGACTGGGGCCCAGGGTTGACTTTTGTTGACTTTTTGAGAATTGTGTAAAGATCAAAGCTTTATCTATTGTAATTAGTTTTTCTTGTACTGTTTGATGATAATACGTCCTTTTTGGTTAGATTTGAGCCGCGTGGAGGCGAATTTTAGGGTAAAAGCTATTTTCGAGGTTGAGTTGGCCTAGTCGAGGTAAGTATCTTTTCTAACTTTGTGTGGGGGAACCACCCCTTAGGATTTGGGTTCTTTGAACTAACTGTACTATGTGAAAGATGTGTACACAAGTTGATAAGTGTGTACACGGGCTATATATGGTATTTTGACCGGTTTAGACTTTTAGACTTCTTCCATGCTTTTACTTGAAATTGTTATAACATGTTACATCTTTTGTCGTTAAATTTACTCTCACATGTTCTAATTGATGTTTTAGCATTTGTTGTAACCTTTATTGTTATAATGTCTCTCGTATGCTTTAGTTGAAGTTAATACCTCTCTTGTTGTCTTGTAAACCTTTATTTGTTAAATTACTCTTACTTGAAGTTGTTATTTTGTAGAATATCTTCTTGTTGAGTTATTGGTGTTAAAGTTGTAAAAATTGTTATCACATTGAGGTGAAGCTGTTAATGGTTGAGGTATCTTTCCTTTTTGAGTATCCCTCATTCATCTTGTTGTTATTGAGATCATTGTACACATTGTGATCGAGCCATGAGCTATTTGTTGTGAAAATATTGGTATTGTTATTTTTGGAAAGTTGTGGTATATGGGCATTTGTGATGCAAGTTATTATTGTGTTGTAATATTGATACACATGCGGTGGTATAAGGAAAGGGGTTGATACGCATGTAGTGAGATAAGGTGGGTTTGATATGCATATTGCTCGTAAGAGAGTTACATGAAGCCACGCGATAAGATAAGGGGACTAACATCCGTGTAGCTATTCCGGGAAATTATTTTCAAAAATTAAATGTAAGGCCCACACGGTGATATAAAGAAAGACTGTGATTGAAATGGTGAAATGTGGAAACGAGGGGTACCTCGATTGTGATTCTTCTTGCACACTTTTTTTCTCAAAGAGGCCTGTTGATTGAACACTTTTGTTACTTCCTTAATGGTTTTACTTGTATTTGTCCGTGTTGATTTCCTGATGTTCTTAATCGGTGTTAATTCCTTGTTAGCTTACATCGTTGAACCGCTTCATTGTCATTTATTTCCTCGTCTTCCATTATTTTACCATACCATACCTTGTTCAGTTTCTTTTATTCTAGTATGTGTCTTGACCTAACCTCGTCACTACTCTATCGAGGTTAGACTTGATACTTTTCGGGTACCGTTGTGGTATACCCATACTACGCTTCTGAACATTATTGTGCAGATCCAGGTATATCTGCCCGTGCTGGAGGCTAGTGATTGATTAGATTGTCGGAGCCCTCAAGGTACACCTGCTCGACGTTCACAGTCCTCGAAGCCACCTTCTGCTTTAGTTGTTCTACTATTTATTTCTTGTTCTGAAACAGTACTATATTTCGAAACAATCGGTATACTCTTGTAGAGGTTATGACTCAGTTCCACCAGGTTTTGGGGAGTTATGACGGTTGTACTGTTGGGTTTTTGTTATGATATTTTAACAGTTTAATTTGAAGTTTAATTTTTTATTTTGTTATTTCTCAATGCAAGTTAGACTTACATAGTCTTGGAGACTAGGTGTCATTTCGACATACTAAGGTGGAAAGTTGGGGTCATGACAATAAGTTGAGCTTGATTGAGCTACTCGATGCCTCTAAATATGGGTTGAGCTTGAGTGAGCATAATCAGAGGCTTTACTAATGTGCTCAAATCGGTTGAGCTTAATTGAGCTAATCGATGGCCCCACAAATGGCTTAAGCTTTAGTGGGCATAATTAGAGGCCCCACAACAGCTTTAATAGTCCCCGTGCGTGTTCCAATATGCTCATATATGCAGACCACTATATGTAAAGTTTGTAGCAAAGTTATTTCTTAAAAAGTGACTCATTTTTTCGTCAGCTTTCAGTTATCAAATAGACATTCAGTTTCATCTTTCAGTTATTAGTTTAAAATTCATTTTTCAGAATCAGTTTCAGTTTGGAGCAGATAAAGTATTTATTACGTGAATTGCATGGCCAAAATAATGCATTTTATTATATTTATATAGTCCATGCTGGTTTTGTCCTCTGCTGAGGGGATTGTCACGAGACTTTTTGGCCATTCTTTGGCGGTACTTAACTCGTTTGAGCCTGCCACGTCATGTAATAGGCATTGAGTTTGTAGATGATGAAGAACACAACTAGAAATAGATTCAATAGACTCATCGGTGAGGTTTTGATTTTTTGACCGAACATTCTTTTCAGTTGTTAGCTGTTATTCGACATTTATATTATTCTAACTTTGCCCAAAAGTCATTTTTCTTTCTTTTGTTACGTAAAAGTCATTCAACTTTATGTTAATTACCCAAAAGTCATTTTTCTTTATTTTGTTACACAAAAATCATTTTACTATGCTCTAGTTATCACAATAATCACTTCGACCAAATTTTACAATTCATTCATCTGAAAAGTCTATTATGCCCTTTGAATCATCACATTTATGTAACACCTTCTATATTATATGCTATACAATATACTTTTACCCATGTATTTTACTTATAATTAAAATAACTTGATAATGTTTATTTATTATTTTTATAATATATTTGTACATTTAGTTTTTTCTCAACGTTAATTTTTAAGATATTAAATTTGTCAGTAATATTACCATGAATAAATCTTAAGTAAGCATTCTTAGCCAATCATTTTTAATGAAAATTATAAAATCAAAGCTTGCTTATTTATCAACCAAGCCATATTCATTAATCCAATAAATAAAATACCCATATTTAACACAATAACACATCAGATTAATAGTTCCACATAAATATTATTAACATATAAAGCTCTAAAAATATTAATACTAAATACAAATTTTTTTGAATTTTTGTAAAATTGTTATTAAAAAAACTATCATTTATTAAACAAATATGTTTGTTATTATCAAATAAATATAAAAAAATATATTTTTTAACTGTTCTGATATTTAAAATATGTTCATGTATGATTAAACAAAGTGTTTGTCATGGTACAATTAAATGTATGAATATCTTATAAAAATAATAAATAAAATAATTTAAAGTTATTTTTATTATAAGTAAAATATCTATGTAAAAATATATAATACAATATATCATATAGAAGTTATTATATAAATGAGAGGATTTATAATTTCAAGGGTATAATAGTCTTTTCAGGTAAAAGTATTGTAAAATCTGGCCTAGATGACTTTTGTGATAAATAGAGCAAAGTAAAATAATATTTGTCTAACAAAAGAAAGAAATGCGACTTTTAGGTAATGAACACAAAGTTGAATGCTTTTTACGTAACAAAATTAAGAAAAGTGACTTTTGCGCAATGAACGCATAGTTGAATGACCACCCATAAAATTTACTCCCCCAAAATTTTATATTCTTCAGATAGAGGCTCATGACTGGTCGTAGCGGATTTAGAAACTTACAGTTTAGTGATAAAAGTGCGTGGAAAAATATATGTCATGTATTGAGTTAGTGTAGTGTCACGACACAAAATCTAAAGGTCGTTATGACACCAAACCTCCACCGGTTAGGTCAACCAATTAAGAGTTAACATAATTCTAATAAAATAAATATGATCAACAACTAATATATCTACATTCCAAACAACATCACTAGGACTGATAGTACAAGACATGAGCTACTAAAACTAGATTATTGAAAAACGGATATGAGATAAATCCAACTTCAGATTGAAATGTACTTAAATAAAATTCAACTCTAAAACTAACCAGGGACAAGTGGTAGCCACATCCGGAAGGCACGGATATCTTCATAGTTATCTCCCGGCATCACCCGCAGCTCCGCTCCAAAATCTGCATGCAAGGTGCAGAACTGTAGTATGAGTACAATTGACCTCATGTACTTAGTAAGTATCTTGGCTAACCTCGGTAAAATAGTGACGAGACTTTGTAGTTTAAAGATATTCACTGATATAACCTGCACATAAGACTAGCAATAGAATAATACTAGAACATAACAGAATAGCGTACAAGGAAACAATTATGCGAATTAGTAGATCATTTCTAGACGAACCACGATTAATATTCTTCAATATCACGACAAATCCTTTCCTTAGAGCGATAACTAGCAAATCACAGTAATAAATACATAACTTTCATAGAGTAAGAAATATAGTCCAGACATCAAATATAACAACACGACGACATCCTTCGTGCATTTATCTCATCCTCTCCAAATATACGTGTAACAGTACCAACCAGGTGAAAGAAATGCCGATAACAGTAATGACAAGGTAGGAAACATAGGAATGATAACATCAATTAGGAAAGAAGAAGATAATTTCCCCTAACTAGCATGGTAGAATACACAAATATAGATATGAGAACTAAGAAGAGAACACAAGATCTTTATAAGCTAACAAGTAGAGGCATGGATGAATAACATGGTAGAAAGCTTATACTAAAGTGCAACAAACTAGATACGACATGGTTATATATATATAACAAATGGAATGAGGCATGGTATTTGTAAGTTAAACAAGTAGAACGCATGGGAAACACAACAACAATTGAGATAGAGAACAAAGATAGAACAACACCGACAAGTCACATAGGTAACATAGGTGCGAAAATAACTGCTCAAGGTAAAGGCATGTCACGACCCAAAATCACAGGCCATGATAGCACCTAACTGGACCCAATAGGTAAGCCAACTAACAATAGATGCAAGACAAAAGAATATATAAGAACTAAAATAGGATTGTCTGAACTTTTGCAAATTTACCCAAGAACTGGTAGTACGAATCATGAGCTTCTAGGATTTAGGATTTACAAAGAAAATATAAATAATCACACGATTTGCTTGAAAACTACATGAACATATTAATAATGTCTAAAACTACGAAGGACTAGTGGCAGCTTCTACCTAGAATACACAAACATCTTCAGGGTCAGCCCCTGACCTCTTCAGCAACTTCACTACAATAATTTGCACAGAATGTGCAGAAGTGCAGTATCAGTACAACCGACCCCATGCACTTGTAAGTATCTTGACTAACCCCGTCGAAGTAGTGATGAAGCTTTTGGTTAAAAGATGCTCTTTTATACACACTATAATGTAAACTAGCAATAGAACTATGCGACAAAATAATACAATAAAGTACACAATGCAACTGTACAAAACAATAAAAGAGTAGTAGAAAGAATCACAATCAATAATTTTCAACATCTTAATTGTCCCTTTCCTTAGAACGAAAGACCATGAACCACAACAATTGCCTCAAAACTTTCATAGCGTGAAAGAATTACTGAAGACATCAAATCTAGCGGCACGGCAACACCCTTCGTGCATTTATCTTATCCTCACCATATATGCGTAAAACAATACCAACCAAATGATAGAAATACCGATAATAGAAATGAAAAGGAAGGGAATATGCAAGCAGTAATAATAAACGGGAATGTACAGAAAACATTAGTAACAGACTAAGCAGAGAGCATAGAATTAATGAGCACAATTAGGGAAAAGGTTATAATTTTATCTAACTAGCATGATGGAGGCATGGAGATGGACACAACAAATAATAGGAGGAGAGATGTGTCACGACCCCAAATCTAAACCAGTCGTGATGGCGCCTATCATGGAACTAGGCCATCCAAATCCATACTCAAATTGTAAATAATCTTTCATTTATATCATTACTAAATTGATAACCTATAAAGGTTTCGTTTAATCATTTTAAAACAGATAAAGCTACACTGAATATTAAATACAACCCCGAGATCCCGGAGTCACTGGTCATGAGCATCTACAGAAAATATACAACCCTGGAAAATAAACTCTATAAAAGTAAGCAGGAGAGAGCAAGGCTGCGACGCATGCAGCTACCTCGCAAAATCTCTGAGAAGTCTCTGGAACGGATACACAGCTCACTCTGCCCTAGCACCTGGATCTACACACAAGGTACAAGGAGTAATGTGATTACGCCAACTCAGTATTAATGAAAATAAATCAGGTCTGAGCAGTAAGAAACACATAAAGTCAAATTATCATTTCACAATAAGCACAGTCTTTCTTTCCAACGGTGAATACATTAAATCATCACGCTAAAAAAAAGCCAATTTCAGCAAAACTCCTTTGAAAAGTGTAATTTCCAACAATTTCAGAAAAATGTCCAAGAAGTTAGTGTAAAAAAAAAGAAATGAATCGTAAGTAGCCACTCGGGCAAAATCATGAATAAGAAACTGCCCCTCGGGCGTAACATAAACTCAGAATCAGCCCCTCGGGCATACCTCACAGTCACTCATAATCAGCCCCTCGGGCAACCTCACAGTCACTCATAATCAGTCCCTCGGGTAACCTCACAGTCACTCATGCCTCCCAATCACTCCTCACTCGGAACTCGGCACTCGACACTCACACTCAGTAGGTACATGTGCTCACTAGGGGTGTGTACAAACTCCGTAGGGGCTCCTACAACCCAAGCGCTAATATCAAGCCATCTTGTGGCATATCATATCCTCCTAATCAGGCCCTCGGCCTCACTCAGTCAGAAACTGTCAAAAAGCCAATCGGGCTATCAGTAAAACGGGGTACTCGACCAAAAAATATCATTTTATATCTCAAAATAGTGTAAATAAGGTTGAGTTTCGAAATCAGTTAAACATAATATGACTGAGTGTAAATCATAAGTCAACATAGTGAGGAATAGCAGTAAAAGCCCCAAGGCGTCTAAACAAGTCAGCGCACGGCCCCAAACATGGCTTACAACCCAAATATAACAATAGTCTGAAAATACGATTTAACATATGATTTAAAAGTAAGTACGCAACTCAATAGTTGCCACGAGAAGGACCAAGTCTAAATCCCCAATCAGTGGATGCCACACACTTGTCATCCAGCATGTGCGCCACTCTAAAAATAGTGAGAAAATACGAAGTCCGGGGTTCCATACCCTCAGGACAAGATTTACAGTCATTACTTACCTCAAACCGGACGAAAATCTACTCTGCGATGCCTTTGCCCCTCGACTCGGTCTCAGCCCTCTCCGAATCTATTCAAAAACAGATTCATATCATCAAAATACTCTAAGGGAACAAATCCCACTCGAAAATAACCAATATATACCAAAAATCCCGAAATTGGCGAAATCCGACCCCTAGGCCCACGTCTCGGAAGTCGATAAAAACTACATCACAAGAATCCTCATCCTTCCACGAGTCTGTACATACAAAGAATCTCAAAATCGAACCTCAAATCCCCAATTGAAGGTCTCCAATTACAAGCCCTAATTACCCAGTTTTTGTACTAATTTTCCTCAAATTTCACCACTAATCAGTCTATAAATCACACATAAACGAGTTATAAGTCCAAAAGTCTTACCTCCACGAAGAACCTTCGATTTTCCTCTTCAATAAGCTTCCAACCCGTGCAAAAATTGTGGATGAATGACCAAAATCCGCTAAGGGTCCTATATATATGTTCTGCCCAGGGATTTCCGTACCTGCGGACTCGCACATGCGGTCCCAGGTGCGCACCTGCGAAAAATCATTTAAATGCACATTTCCGCACCTGCGACTCCATAGGTGCGACCCCAGCTCCGCATCTACTTGGGTCCGCTTCTGCGAGCTTGCACCTACGGTCCCCTATCCGCAGGTGTGGTTACACCATCACTAGCATCTTCAGCTGCAATTTTCCAACTTTAAATCCCTCAATGGCTATCCGAAAAAACCCCGAGCCCCTCGGGACCCCAACCAAAAATACCAAGAAGTCCCACAACCTCATTCGAACTTAGTCGAGCCTTCAAAACACCCAAAACAATGCTAAAACACCAAGATCACATTGGATTCAAGTTTATAAACTTTGAGATTTCTAAATTTCGCCAATGATGCCGAAACCAACCAAAACACGTATGAATGACACGAAAATTTGTACACATATCCAAAATGACACTACGAAGTTGCTCCAACTTCCGGAATTCCATTCCCATCCCTATAGCCTATTTTCCACTGCCGACCGGAAATCGCCAATCCAAGCCTAATTCTACACTGGACATCAAAACCACATTTCGAACACACTCCTAAGTCCCAAATCACCTAATGAAGCTATCCGAGCCATGAAATCTACATTCCGAGGTCGTTTACCAATAAGTCAACTCTCAGTTGACTTTTTGAATTATTGAACCAAGTTAAGAGACTAAGTGTCTCATTTCTCTCCAAAAATCGTTCCGAACCCGAGCCAACCAATCTAACATAACATAATGAAGCTGAACCATATATAATGAAGCCAAAACGGGGGGAACATGGCTATTTCTCTTAGAACGACTGGCCGGGTCATTACATCCTTCCCCACTTAAACATACGTTCGTCCTCGAACGTGCCAAGAGTTATTCTCCAACACCATCAAACTGCCACATAACCTCACCATGCATATACCCGAGGGTGATCCCATGTCACCCTATCCCACATAGGTCTGATAGCACAACATCGTTGAAATTTTGAAATTCAACCTGACCTATAAACCTTAGAACTAAATTTTCACTTCTGAAATAATTTACAGGATCAAAATTCCACAACTATAAACTGAATAAGTCTGAACACGCTGTATCAAGCCATATCCGTAAAACAAGATGCAATCACATAATATACCGCATGACTCAAACACTCATGGCGATAACCTCCAATGACAATAGTTGCTCAAAACAACCTAATACCGGTACATACCCTCTTATGAAGAAATGCCTCACTCTAACACTTTCATATACTGCCGATGATGAAAGAAACACGTAGAAATAGAAAGCATTCGTCCGATCAGCCAGACATGAAGCTCCCCTATCCCAAACAGGAAGTATATCAGATTTCTAAGACGACTCTCGATATTTATCCTTCTAACTATGTTGTAGTCAATTCTGACAGTATTCATTCTAGGTCCAACAACCTCTTCTCATCCAACATGACCACTCTGATGACATGACATATCAATACAATTCAAAGTCATAACCTGTGCAACTCGTGCACTCAATAGAAACATCCCAATGTAATAAAATTATATAAAAGGTTCACACGAGAGGACCATCCCGCGATTAACAATTACCGTCACAACACCATGCTAAGAGCCTGACACTCATCGGAAAATCAAAACACACGAATCTAACACCAAGGATCATACCTCCATATAACTCCTCTATAATGTGTGATCCCATCCACACACTGGTCCACATGAAATACTTCGAGTCACCTTGCTCAAAATCAATAACCATGCGCAATTCGACATCAAGTACTCAAAGTGTGTTTCCCTAACCACGGGGAATCAGACGATAACATGCCACACGATCCCGAAAGAACATAATCGATACTTCTTAATCCGCAATACCCAATTACTTACCTTACTCAAATCCCGCGATAAGCCCAATTAGAATCGCACCATATGTGCCTATAACCAACGATCACAACTCCTCGCAACACCGAAGGGAAACTCATACATCACTCCAGAACACGAATAAACTCAATGACAATCGAATAGTACATCCCTCAACAACAGAAATTTGGAGTCAACAATTCCGACCCGGTGCATAACACACACTCATGCTGGCCTACTAATAACCCTAAATCAACTCTGGTCACCCACACAGATAGATAACTCACCGAAAAGTTCACAATGACTGAATCATGGTACATACTAACATTTGACTAGCTATGCTCGCATCCTCACAGTTCACTACCAAAAAATAACCTGTTTATGAGAACTCTCAGTCTTGAAGTCATGAAGCGCACCAATTACTATATCTGATCTTAACTCCACCGCTCGAATACATAACACATCCCTAATACTTGATGATTCCACGAGGGATACCCCTAAAATCCTTCTATGACACCAAGGAAAGTCTATCCAACAAAAGAGCGTCGCTATACCAATGAAGCACCCTTAACTCCACACATGCCCTTTCTGAAATGTATACCCTCATCAAGCCACCTAATAGTTATATCATCTACCTAGTCATCTAAAACTGCAATGCTGCCTAAGAATTTTTGACCTTCGTTCCAGAACTAAACTGTGACCTCACACCTGCATATCTCACTCTACACGACATACCGCATACACCATGTCATCCTATGATAAACATGAGAACTTCATAATCCCTTCCCGGAAGAGAAACTACGTACCCAACTAGTCAAGAACTTCCCATTTGATCCCATTTAGAAGCAAAATCACTATACATCACCTGCAGCTCACGCCAGTAGAAAATATGCATCTCTAACTGTGGTAGAAACCATCAGGAACTATTTGAATCCCATTTGTACAACACCAAACCATCAGGACTGAATGCTTCTAACTCAACCAAGCTAGGCAGGTCACCAAAACCCAAGAGCATTGCTAAGAAACACCTGTAAAAACTCATTACCTTATGAACACCCAAAGAACAAATTGTATCCCTTATCATGCCGATCTGACCTACTACCAAGTTGTCCTATTTAAACAAGTTCATTCTGACTTACCTGAATCGATACTTATCTTTGCCATAATACCGCAATTCTCAACCCATACTCACAACCGAGACCCAAGAATAAGACCATGCCATTTGAGGCTCATAAGCCGCTGAATACTCTCTCAAATATCCCCAAAAGTACCACATTCAAAATACTTACCCTGAAGAGACTTCTTACGAATATAAAGCCATTAAATTCACCTTCATGATACTGAAATGTAGAATCCATGATAATGTATAAATGCCACAAGTCTTGACACCCTCCAATGTAAATCTCAGTTCTAGCCCAAAACACACCTTGAAGATTCCCAATTGCTATATTTAACCTTGAATCCATTAGAACCATTCTCGAGAGTCATCCAATCTACTCAAACCTCAATTAGACTGATCAAACGGACCGAACGACCTGTGCTCCATTAGCACTCCAGCACCCCAGGAAGTAATCCACACATACTAGAAGAAACAAGCAAATTCCTACATTGCACACATGTAACGACCCGGTAGTTCCTTTTGATAATTAGAGCCCCGATCCCCTATTAATCACTTCTCCCATGTCTATTTATGTTATTGGAACTTTTCGGAGAGTTGAATGATGAAATCCGGGGTGATTTTGGACACATAGTCCATAAATGTGAAATTTAGCTTTAGAAATGTGGTCGTAGCTAGATCTATGAGAAGACGGATCCGTAATGGAATTCCATTGACTCTGTTAGCTCCGTTGGGTGATTTGAGGGTTAGAAGCGTGTTCGAAATGTGTTTTCGATGTCGGTTGTGGATTTAGGCTTGAATTGGCGAAAGTTAGAATTTCATCGATTTCGGCCGATAGGTGAAATTTTGATATCGGACTCATAATGGAATTACGAAAGCGTAAACAGGTCCGTAATGTCATTTATGACCTGTGTGCAAAATTTGAGGTCATTCGGATGAGTTTAGGGATGTTTCGGCATCATATGTGAATTCTAGAAATTTCATATGTTCTTAGGCTTGAATTTATGCATATTTGATGATTTTGATGTTATGGGATGTGTTTTTAAGGGTATACCAAGTTTGAATGGGGTATTAGAGTTGGTTGGTAGTTTTTCTTGAGGTCCCGGGGGCCTCAGGTGTGTTTCGGGTGTTCAAACGGAAAATTTTTAGCCTAAATGTCTTTGCTGGTTTTTCTACAGCTGTGTTTTGCTCTTTGCGATCGCAAGGATTCACCCGCGATCGCGTAAGGTAAAATTTAGAGGTCCTGCGGTTGTTCTCTACGATCGCAATAAAAGGTCTGCGATCGTAGTGTGTTGGAATCTTGGTCAACGCGATCGCATGCCCAGGACCGCGTTCACATAGAGTATTCTTGGTTTGGGGGAGTTTCAATATTTGTTTTACGCGGTCACGTGGCCACAACCGGCAAGGGTGTGGTATTGAGTTTATTAGTCGCAGTCAAGGTAAGTAGCTTGCCTAACTTTGTGTTGGGGACTTTCCCTTAAGCATTTTTATACTGAATTTGTTATGTGGATGCCGTGTACGTGTGGTGACGAGTGCGTACGCGGGTCATTGTTACTAAAATTCCATTTGTTTCCTTCCATACAATCACTCATTTTCGTTCACGTATTATTGTTTCCTGTCTTAACTAAGTAGTTAGCTTAAGAGTAAGCATGCCCACCTGTCCTTACTTGATTTCCTCTTATTTTCTACTAGTTGCACCTTGCATAGGTAGTTTTACTCTATTCTTTCCTGTTGCTTTCCTGGACTGTTTAATTAAGCCGTATCCGACATACTTCTGCATTGCATATTTAAATTGGGACTACAGATCGAGATCCGGGAGCTTTCTCCCTGTACTGCATTTCATATTTAAATTGGGACTACGCAGCGAGATCCGGGAGATTTCCCCCTGTACTGAAATGCATATTTAAATTGGGACTACGGACGGAGATCCGGGAGCTTTCCCCCTGTACTGCATAGCATATTTAAATTGGGACTATAGACTGAGATCCGAGAGCTTTCCCCGTGTACTGCATTACACATTTACTGTTGAGATATATGATTTGTTGAGCCGCGGGCTCTCTTTCTGTTGTTAATTCTTCCAGTTTCAATTAATCATGTTTATCATTGCTCATCTATATTTCACTGTTTTAAATTTTATATTGAATTGTTTTAAAAACTCAGTAGGGCCTCAACCTGACCTCGTCACTACTTGACTGGGGTTAGGCTTGGCACTTATGGAGTACCGAACATGGAGTACTGACGCCTTTTCCTGCGCATGTTTTCCCCATGTGCAGATCTAGGTACCAGCACCCAGTATCATGGGTAGGAGTCGTTCTAGCAGCTGCCAGGAGACCGCGAGGTAATTCTGCGGCGCCCGCAGAATCCCACGAGTCCCCTTCTACTCTAGTATAGGCATAGAGGACTTATGTATTTTCCACTATTTCATTGTATAGAGCTATACTTAGTACAAACTTGTGACTATCATGACATTCCGGGTTTTGGGAAGTGAAAGTGTACATGCAGAGCAACTATGTTATATCTACTTGGGTTCTTTTCTGTCTTTATTTTTTTTATTCTATTATTTTCCGCAAATTTTAGGCTTACCTAGTCGTAGAGACAAGGTGCCGTCACGATATTGAGGCAGAATGATCTAAATTTGCGCCAACGTAGGTGGTTGGAAAGGACTATGACATCACTATATTATACCACCAGGGGAAGGCCAATGTGGTGGCCGACGCCTTGAGTCGCCGGGCGGAGAGTTTGGGGATTTTGGCATACCTTCATGCAGCGGAGAGGCCTCTAGCCTTAGATGTCCAGTCCTTACCAGTCAGTTCGTGAGATTGAATCTTTCTAAGCCTTGCTGGGTATTAGCTTGTGTGGTTGCTAGATCTTCCCTTTATGTCCGTATCAGATAGTGCCAGTATGATGATCCCCACCTTTTGGTCCTTCAGGATAGAGTCCGGCGGGGTGATGCCAGGGATGTGACGATAGGAGATGATGGTGTGATGAGGATGCTGGGTTGGATCTGTGTGCCTAATGTGGATGGGCTTCGGGAGTTGATTCTTGAGGAGGCCCATAGTTCGCGGTATTCCATCCATCCGGGTACCACGAAGATGTACCAGGATCTGAGACAACACTATTGGTGGCGAAAGATGAAGAAGGATATAGTGGAGTTCGTAGCAAAGTGTCTCAACTGTCAGCAAGTCAAAATGCAAGCATCAGAGACCGAGAGGGCTACTTCAGCAGATTGAGCTTCCAGAGTGGAAGTGGGAGCGGATCACCATGGACTTTGTGGTCGGACTTCCTCGGACTTTGAGGAAGCATGATGCTATTTGGGTGATTGTGGATCGGGTGACAAAATCAGCCCATTTCATTCCAGTGCTGAATACATATTCGTATGAGAGGCTGGATGAGATTTACATCCGAGAGATTGTTCGCCTCCACGGTATCCTAGTATCTATCATTTCAGATAGAGGTACACAGTTCACTTCACGGTTCTAGAGAGACATTCAACAGGAGTTAGGCACAAGGGTAGAGTTGAGTACAACTTTTCACCCTCAGATAGACGGGCAGTCCGAGCGCACGATTCAAATTCTCGAGGATATGCTATGTGCCTGTGTGATAGATTTTGAAGGGTCATGGGATTAATACTTGCCTCTTGCAGATTTTTCTTATAACAACAGCTACCAATCCAGCATTCAGATGGCGCTGTATGAGGCTTTGTATGGTACTCGGTGGAGGTGTCTCGTAGGATGGTTTGAGCCGCACGAGGCTCGATTGTTGGGTACATACTTGGTTCAGGATGCCTTGGACAAGGTGAAGGTGATTCATGAGAGACTTCACACAGCTCAGTCCAGGCAGAAGAGCTATGCGGACCGGAAGGTTCGTGACTTGGCATTTATGGCCGGTGATCGGGTTTTTCTTCGGGTATTTCCTATGAAGGGCGTCATAAGGTTCGGGAATAAAGGCAAGCTGTGTACGACATTTATTGGCCCTTTTGAGGTATTGGGACGTGTTGGGGAGGTTGCTTATGAGCTAGCCCTGCCTCCCAGCCTAGCAGGGGTTCATCTAGTGTTCCACGTCTCCATGCTCCAGAAGTATCACGGTGACCCGACTCATGTTTTGGATTTCAGTTCAGTCCAGTTGGACAAGGATATGTCAAATGTTGAGGAGCCAGTAGCTATATTTGATTGGCAGGTCAGGAAGCTCAGGTCAAAGGATATTGCATCAGTAAGAGGTTTAGTGGAGGCTTCAGCCAGTCGAGGAGGCGACTTGGGAGACCGAGAAGGATTTGCGGAGTCAGTACCCTAATCTTTTCACAACTTGAGGTATGTTTCTATGCTCGTTCGAGAACGAATGATTTTCTTAAGAGGGGGAGGATGTAACGACCCGATCGGTCGTTTTTAGAATTAGTGCCCTGATCCCCTATTAACCGCTTCTCCCATATCTATTTATGTTATTGGAACTTGTCAGAGCGTTCAGTGATGAAATCCGGGGTGATTTTGGACACATAGTCCATAAATGTGGAATTTAGCTTTAGAAATCAGGCCGTAGCTAGAGCTGTGTGAACACGGATCCGTTAGCTCCTTTGGGTGATTTCGGGGTTAGGAGCGTGTTCAGAATGTGTTTTCGAGGTCGGTTGTGGAGTTAGGCTTGAACTGGCAAAAGTTAGAATTTCGGCGATTTTGGCCGATAGGTAAAATTTTGCTATCGGACTAGGAATGGAATTCCGAAAGAGACAGAAGGTCTGTAATATCATTTATGACCTGTGTGCAAAATTTGAGGTCATTCAGATGAGTTTAGGCGTGTTTCGGCATCAGATGTGAATTCTAGAAATTTTATAAGTTCTTAGGCTTGAATCTATGCATATTTGATGATTTTGATGTTATGAGATGTGTTTTTAAGGCTCGACCAAGTTTGAATGGGGTATTAGAGTTGGTTGGTAGTTTTGGTTGAGGTCCCGGGGGCCTCAGGTCTATTTCGGGTGTTCAAACGCAAATTTTTTGCCTAAAAGTCTTTGCTTGTTTTTCTACAGCTATGTTTCGCTCACTGCGATCGCAAGGGTTCACTCGCGATCGCGTAAGGTGAAAATGAGAGGTCCTGCGGTTGTTCTCTGTGATCGCAATAAAAGGTCTACATTTGCAGTGTGTTGGAATCTTGGTCAACGCGATCGCATGCCCGGGATCGCGTTCGCATAAAGTATTCTTGCTCTGGGGGAGTTTCAATATTTGTTCTACGCGGTCGGGTGGCCACAACCGCGATCACGTACCTCTGGGTCCTCAAGGTTTTCTATCGCGTATTGGTTTCTGCGATCGCAAGCATTATTCCAGGCGCGTGTTTTCTTTACTCTCTGTGATCGCGACTCCTTATCTGCGATCGCATATAACAAATGCCTGGGCAGTCTTTTAAAGACCCAAATCCGAGGGTTTATGTTATTTTCACCGTTTTTGAATTTGAGAGCTCGGGAGAGGCGATGTTTTGAGGCTTTTGCACCTGGGTAACTTGGGTAAGTGATTTCTATCCATTATAGATCAATTTCTATGATTCCAATCTTAAATCCAACCTTTATTTTCGAAACTTTTGGGTAGAAAATAGGATGAACTTCATAGACCGAATTATTGTGTTTTTATTGGGTGTTTGACCTACGATTTGAGAGATTCTTATATGGTTAGACTCGTGAGTGAATGGGTGTCCGGAAAATATAAATGTTACCCGATTCCGAGACGTTGGCGCATTGGACTTTTTGGGCGAATTTCCTAATTTCGCGTATTAGCTTCTGAAATAATTAGCTATTTTGTTCCCTTGAAGTGATATTTACATTATGCAATCGATTTGAATAGATTTGGGCCACCCGGAGTCGGATACTCGTGGCAAGGGCGTGGTATTGAGTTGATTAGCACAGTCAAGGTAAGTGGCTTGCCTAAGTCTGTGTTGGGGACTTTCCCTTAGGCATTTTTATACTGAATTTGTTATGTGGACGTCGTGCACGTGTGGTGACGAGTGCGTACACGGGTCATTGTTACTAAAATTCCTTTTTTTCCCTTCCATGCAATCACTCATTTTCATTCCCATATTACTGTTTCCTGTCTTAACTGAGTAGTTAGCTTAAGAGTAAGCATGCCTACCTGTCCTTACTTGATTTCCTCTTATTTGCTACTAGTTTCACCATGCTTAGTAGTTTTACTCTATTCTTGCCTGTTGCTTTCCTGGACTGTTTAATTAAGCCATATCTGACATACTTCTGCATTGCATATTCAAATTGGGACTACGGACCGAGATTCGGGAGCTTTCCCCATGTATTGCATTTCATATTTAAATTGAAACTACAGACGGAGATCCGAGAGCTTTCCCCCTGTACTGCATAGCATATTTAAATTGGGACTACGGACTAAGATCCGAGAGACTTTCCCATGTACTGCATTGCACATTTACTGTTGAGATATATGTTGTGCTGAGCTGCAGGCTCTCTTTCTGTTATTAATTCTTCTAGTTTCCATTATTCCTGCTTATCATTGCTTATCTATATTTCACTGTTTTAAATTTTATATTGACTTGTTTTAAAAACTCAGTAGGGCCTCAACCTGACCTCGTCACTACTTGACTGGGATTAGGCTTGGCACTTACAGAGTACCGAACGTGGAGTACTAACGCCCTCTCCTGTGCATGTTTTCCCCATGTGCAGATCCAGGTACCAGCACCCAGTATCGTGGCTAGGAGTTGTTCTAGCAGCTGCTAGGAGACCGCGAGGTAATTCTGCCACGTCCGCAGAATCCCACGAGTCCCCTTCTACTCTAGTATAGGCATAGAGGACTTAAGTATTTTCCACTATTTCATTGTATAGAGCTACATTTAGGAGCTTGTGACTATCGTGACATTCTGGGTTTTGGGAAGTGAAAGTGTACATGTTGAGCAGCTATGTTATATCTACTTGAGTTCTTTTCTGTCTTTATTTTATTGATTCTATTATTTTTCGCAAATTTTAGGCTTACCTAGTCGTACAGACTAGGTGACGTCACGATACCTTTCGGAGGGCAAAATGGGTCGTGACAAGACACTAACCATTTTACAATTACAACTCAATTATTCAATAAAAAAAATCCAATTACCCATAGAGTACATTACAACCTATAGCCAAAATTTCCATTACTCGAGTCATCCCCGATCTCAACCCTTGTAAGCCACAACTGATTCAGCAGTGTGCCTCGAACTGAACCCAACACATCACATAATCATGCAAGCAACTTATCACTAGCAGACTCCCCCACTTGGCTCAAAGCCATAGATCAAAACAACCAGTAACTCATAATGACCATACGCTAACACAGCTGCCATACCACAGTGAGATTCAACTAAATCATTTATAAGCTCATATTTAACTCAAACCATTTAACATCCCAAATCATCTACAACCTCATATTCACCATTGCAATAGCCGTGCCAACTGCAACAAGTTATCTAAACTCAAATTGCAACATATATCAATTACTGGTCAAAGAGAACATGCTACAAAACAAAATAAGGATCACACAACCTAATGACACCCCGCGAGAAATAACCCCGCATGCTTAGCCTCAAACTGATCTCTCTCTATACCCTTCTGAAACTTATAGCTATCACGCAATCACTTTATACTTCTGCATCTAAACACAACCAACGCCTACCCTCGAGGCATCACAATACGCGGTATAAGAACCTAAAGCTGATGGCAGAACTAACATTGGAGTTGTGGTCAAAGAAATCTTGAGCTTCTGTAAGCTCTCTCCACACTCGTGTGACCACCCTAATACCCTCACTAGAAACCACGTTCCCCAAGATTGTTACTGAACTGAGCCGAAAATTCACACTTGGAGAACTTTGCATAGAGCTTCTCCTCCCTGAATCCTTTCCGTCCTCAAATACTGAGTATTCTACCCTTGGCTACGCGTATACGCCAGGATGTCATCAATGAATACAATAACAAGGAGTGCTAATACGGCTGGAATACACCATTAATCAAATATATAAACGCTACTAGGGCATTGTCCATCCCAAAAGACACCACCAGGAACTCATAACACAACGGGACGATCCACTTCACTCGAAAACTAAAAAACATGAGAGGTATTCCAATACACTCACAACTCGAATCCATATGCTAACTCGAGATAGAAATTGAACATTCAATAGTTCTTTCCACATTTCCAGCCAATCCTTTTGTCACAATCAAACAAATTGAACACACCTCACCATCGAATCACACTTGCCACATAGTCATCCAATCACAAAACACCCACCGATAAGGACACAAACAGACATATAAGTTCCAAATGCACGGCTCACACAATCGAAATCTCCGGTCTCAAGTCCTCCAGACTGGCCCATTATCAATATGCTAAAATTCACATTTCGCACCCCCACCAAGGAAATCACAAGTCGTCGATGCACAATTGATACCAAGCGCTTACGTGCGCATTCAAATACATGGAAGGAATTCAAGAGTTACGCTTTTAGCTGAATAAAATGGGTTCGCACGACATGAATTCAAGAATGTGAGATTTTCCTAAGGACTCTGTATCCTCTCGAAGATAAGTACAGACGTCTCCGTACTGATCCGCAAGACTCTACTAAACCTGCTCATGACCAGTGAGTCCTATGTAACCTAGCTCTCTGATACCAACTTGTCACGACCCCAAATCTAAACCAGTCGTGATGGCGCCTATCGTGGAACTAGGCCAGCAGAATCTACACTCAAATCGTAAATAATTTTTCATTTATATCATTACTAAACTGATAACCCATAAAGGTTTCGTTTAATCATTTTAAAACAGATAAAGCCACACCGAATATTAAATACAACCCCAAGATCCCGGAGTCACTTGTCATGAGCATCTAAAGAAAATATACAACCCTGGAAAATAAACTCAATAGTAAGCAGGAGAGAGCAAGGTTGCGGACGCGTGCAGCTACCTCGTAAAATCTGAGAAGTCTCTGGAACAGATACACAACTCACTCTGCCCTAGTACCTGGATCTGCACACAAGGTGCAGGGAGTAATGTGAGTACTCCAACTCAGTAGTAATTAAAATAAATTAGGTCTGAGCAGTAAGAAACACATAGTGTCAAATCATCATTTCACAATAAGCACAGTCTTTCTTTCGAACAGTGAATACGTTAAATCATCACGCTAAAAAAAAGCCAATTTCAGTAAAACTCTGAAAAGTGTAATTTCCAACAATTTCAGAAAAATGTCCAAGAAGTTAGTGTAAAAAAATGAAATGAATCATAAGTAGCCACTTTGGAAAAATCATGAATAAGAAACTGCCCCTCGGGCGTAACATCACTCAGAATCAGCCCCTCGGGCATACCTCACAGTCACTCATAATCAGCCCTTCGGGCAACCTCACAATCACTCCTAATCAGCCCCTCTCGGGAAAAACTAACTTGTCACGACCCCAAATATAAATCAATCGTGATGGCGCCTATCGTGGAACTAGGCCAGCCAAATCCACACTCAAATCGTAAATAATCTTTCATTTATACTATTACTAAACTGATAACCCATAAAGGTTTTGTTTAATCATTTCAAAATAGATAAAGCTACACCGAATATTAAATACAACCCCGAGATCCCGGAGTCACTGTTCATGGGCATCAACAGAAAATATACAACCTTGTAAAATAAACTCTATAATAGTAAGCAGGAGAGAGCAAGGTTGCGGACGCGTGCAGCTACCTCGCAAAATCTCTGAGAAGTATCTGGAATAGATACACAACTCACTCTGCCCTAGCACCTGGATCTGCACAGAAGGTGCAGGGAGTAATGTGAGTATGCCAACTCAGTAGTAATGAAAATAAATCAAGTCTGAGAAGTAAGAAACACATAAAGTCAAATCCTCATTTCACAATAAGCACAATCTTTCTTTCCAACAGTGAATACGTTAAATCATCATGCTAAAAGAAAATCCAATTTCACTAAAACTCCTTTGGAAAGTGTAATTTCCAACAATTTTAGAAAAATGTCCATGAAGCTAGTGTAAAAAAATGAAACGAATCACAAGTAGCCACTCGGGAAAAATCATGAATAAGAAACTGCCCCTCGAGTGTAACATCACTCAGAATCAGCCCCTCGGGCATACCTCACAGTCACTCATAATCAACCCATCAGGAAACCTCACAGTCACTCATAATCAGCCCCTCGGGCAACCTCACAGTTACTCATGCCTCCCAATCACTCGTCACTCGGCACTCGGCACTCGGCACTCGGCACTCGCACTCAGTAGGTATATGCGCTCACTGGGGGTGTGTACAGACTCTGGCGGGGATCCTATAGCCCAAGCGCTAATATCAAGCCATCTCGTGGCATATCATATCCTCATAAGGCCTTACTCAGTCAGAAACTCTCAAAAAGCCATTCGGGCTATCAGTAAAACGGGGTAATCGACCCAAAAACATCATTTTATATCTCAAAATAGTGTAAATAAGGCTGAGTTTCGAAATCAGTTAAACATAATAGGACTGAGTGTAAATCATAAGTCAACACATTGAGGACTAGTAGTAAAAGCCCCCAAGGGGTCTAAACAAGTTGGCGCAAGGCCCCAAACATGGCTTACAACCCAAATATAACAATAGTCTGATAACACGATTTAACATATGATTTAAAAGTAAATACGCAACTCAATAGTTGCCATGGGAAGGACCAAGTCCAAATCCCCAATCAATGCACGCCACAGACTCGTCATCCAGCATGTGCGCCACTCTAAAAATAGTAAGAAAATATGAAGTCCGGGGTTCCATACCCTCAGGACAAGATTTACAGTCATTACTTACCTCAAACCGGACGAAAATCTACTTCGCGATGCCTTTACCCTTCGACTCGGCCTCAGCACGCCCCGAATCTATTCAAAAAAAGATTCATATCATCAAAATACTCTAAGGGAACAAAGCCCACTCGAAAATAACCAATATATACAAAATATTCCAAAATTGGCCAAACACGATCCCCGGGCCCACGTCTCGGAAGTCAATATATCACATCACAAGAATCTCATCCTCCCACGAGTCTATACATACCAAGAATCTCAAAATCAGACCTTAAATGGCCCCTCAAATCCCCAATTAAAGGTCTCCAATTACAAGCCCTAACTACCTAATTTTTGTACTAATTTCCCACAAATTTCACCACTAATCAGTCCATAAAGCACACATAAACAAGTTTTTAAGTCCAAAAGTCTTACCTCCACGAAGAACCTTCAATTTTCCTCTTCAAAACCCTTGAAAAAGCTTCCAACCCGTGCAAAAATGGTGGATGGATGACCAAAATCCGCTAAGGTTCCTATTTATATGTTCTGCCTAGGGATTTCTGCACCTGCGGCCAAATTCTCGCACATGCGGACTCGCACATGCGGTCCAAGGTGCGCACCTGCGAAAAATCACTTAACGCACATTTCTGCACCGGGATCAAATTTCCGCACTTGTAACTCTGCAGGTGCGGCCTTAGCTTCGCATCTGCGGTCTTCCTCCTGCCCACCAAAATCCGCATCTGCGGTCTTGGGTCCGCTTCTGCAGGCTCGCACCTGCGGTCCCCTATCTGCAGGTGCGGTTACACCAACACCAGCAGCTTCAACTGCAATTTTCAAACTTTAAATCCCCCGATGGCTATTCAAAATCACCCTGACCCCCTCGGAACCCCAACCAAGAGTACCAAAAAGTCCCACAACCTCATTCGAACTTAGTCGAGCCTTCGAAACACCCAAAGGAACGCTAAAACACCAAGATCACATCGGATTCAAGCCTATGAACTTTGAAATTTCTAAATTTCGCCAATGATGCTGAAACAAACCAAAACACGTCCGAATGACCCGAATATTTCCACACATATCCAAAATGACACTACGAACCTACTCCAACTTCCGGAATTCCATTCCGACCCCTATAGCCTATTTTCCACTGCCGACCGAAAATCGCCAAAAACTAACTTTCGTCAATATAAGCCTAATTCTACACCGGACATCAAAACCACATTCCAAACACACTCCTAAGTCCCAAATCACCTAACAAAGCTAACCGAGCCATGAAATCTACATTCTGAGATCGTTTACCAATAAGTCAACTCTCAGTTGACTTTTTCAACTATTGTACCAAGTTAAGAGACTAAGTGTCTCATTTCTCTCCAAAAATTGCCCCGAACCCGAGCCAACCAATCTAACACAACATAATGAAGTCGAACCACATATAATGAAGCAAAAATGGGGGACACAGGGCTATTACTCTCGGAACGACCGACCAGGTCGTTACAAGATGAGTGCATGTTCTTCGTAATGCAACAAGTAGAGCATGAATGGCCAACATGGGAGAAGAATCGTGCCTAAGTGTAGCAAAAAAGATATGATATGGATGAAATCATAACAGCAGGAAGTATGTAAGATGTTTACAAGTTTAACAAATAGAAGGCATAGGCAACACAACAACTATTTAGATAGAGAATGAGGACAGAACAGTGACGAAAAGTCACATAAGAACCATAAATACGACGGTAATAATTCAAGGTAAGACATGAAGATATATACAAGAAAATATTATCATAACATAATGCATGTCTCTCGTCCTCACTTGCACGGAAACACCCTTCGTGCCATGATCTCACAATGATACAAAAGTATAAACGTATAAATGCAATGGCAGGACATCACCCTTCGTGCTTTTACTCACAAATGACATGGCACGAAATCACCCTTCATACTTTTACTCTCAATAACATGGCACGATATCACCCTTCGTGCTTTTACTCTCAATAATATGGCAAGACATCACCCTTCATGCTTTACACTCTTCCCCGCATGATAATGAATATAAAATGGCATGGCATCACCTTTCCTGCTTTACACTCTTCCTCCTATGATAATGAATAGAAAATGGACTGTTGATACCCAATTTTTCCCTATAATATTTTTAAATGCAAAACTATGCATTAGCATCAATTGATATTTTTCCATAATTTTTACATTATTTAAATTAATTTATCCCAGTATTTTATTTATATAAACAATAACAAATTGCATCACAAATGACTTTATAATATTTCATTATTTAATTTTGATCATTATATTCATATTAAGTTAAAATTATTTCACAAATGGCCAGATTTACACCTTTTGGTTATAATTGCAATAACTATGCAATTATAGCCCATGCATATATTATTGTGTTATTTTTACCAGAAAATGGCTCATTGTATTTTTGGAATATTGAATAATTATTTTTAAAACATTTCTATGCATGGAAATTATTTTTATAATTTGTTAATTATTTTATAAATTAAATTTTATTCAATTACTTGGGTATTTAATAAATAGCCCCTTTGTTTTCAGACCTAACCCCTTTCAAACTAGTCCAAAACCCTTTTTAAAATTAGCCCAAACCTCTTTGGCCCAAATACACACATGCCAGGCCCAATTGCCCATTTAATCACGGTCGTTGATCATTTCGATCAACGGTCCACAAACCCTCTTCCATAATTAAACCTAACCTACCCCCCGCCCTCCCAAACCCTCTCATTCTCTCCCTCTCACCCCCCGTCATCATCTCCCTCATCTCTCAAACTCTCTCGACCTAACCCTAATTCCAAATGCCGTCACCGGTGTAAACCTCCACCTTATGATGCTCCCATATCTTCTCCGACCAGCCCCGACCCTCTACACACCATGGCTCTTTGATTTCTTGGATCCTTGAGACGATCTCAAGGAACCCAATGGGTTCTGGTTGAAACTTTCCTGTCTCATGCAATTTTTTGTTTGTGAGTAAGAATTTCTCCTTATTTTTGTTAGGAATTTATGGGTTCTTGACCTATTCTCTCATCTCTAATGTTTTTTTTTCTGAAAACCCTAGTTCATTGCTATCGATTCTTCTCATATCTTCTTAGATCTGAGATGATTTGGGTATTATTAAGTGTTCTCCCTCAAAAATCTTTTGTTTAATTGATTACTCCGACTTTTCCCTAAATTAGGGTTCATCCCAAATTGTTTTTCAAAGGTCCTTCTGACTTCTAAGTGTTTAATCAATTATTATTTCATCTTCTTGATTGATTTTTGCAAGAGTATTCAAACCCTAGTTGATTCTATATGATATACTGATGTTTCCAATCTTTGCTTCGATTTTGGGTCTTTCTGTGTTACGAATCATATTAATTTACTCTGTCTCTTGGACTTAAACATTTTCTTGTCAAATCCAGTATTTTGTGGATTTTTCCCTATTTAATCTCTATTAGGGTTCAAACCTATTTTTCGGGCTAATTTCTATATTTTTGTGAGGTCTTACTTAGTCTAATCTCTATTTATGAAAGTTGAGTATTTCTTGCCGGAAATCAGTGTTCTTTTGAATGTTTTGCTGATTGCTTTACTCTGTTAAAGATTCGTATGCATAGATTTATTTTTTTCCTTGTTTATGACCTTAATTGGTCATCTCTACTTTATTTGATTGCCCGTATAATTTTGAATTCTTACTGATTCCTTTATTTGGTATGATTTGGATTCTTTCCTTAATTAAACCTCTGTTATTACTGTTTAATCAATTACCCCTAATTAAAGGGGGTCTATTCTGAACCCCTTTAGGTGATTGGAATCTGTGACCCTATGATTTCCCTAATTGACTGATTTATGATTCCTTTTACCTTATTTTTTTCTACTCCTAAATTGCTATATATACACTCTTGTCTTACCTCTCAAGAGAGGAACAATTTAATTTAGAATACACACATACACTAAAACTCTCTCTTCCTTCTCTGCTACTTGTGCTAACTGTTGGTCTTGCCGGCTGAAAGCCAAGGCTAGACAGTGGAACTCTACTTGCTTTACATTCTGCACTTTGCTTCCTTAACTGGTATGTCCTTAATTGAATTCTGAAACTCACTCTATGTGCTCCATGTATGTTAATCCATGTCTCCTCCTGCACTAACTTAATGGCTTATGTCTTCAATTGTCTTCATGTTTACTGCTTTATTGAGCATGTTTAAATTCTGTCCTCTCTTGTTCAAGTATGTAATCAGCATGTCTAGGTCTTACTTGTTTTGTTTGATACTTGGCCAGCATGTTTATCTATTCCCTTTTTACTCCCCTTAACTAGTATGCTCATGACTCCTAATGTATTTGATTGATCCTAATTGATATGACTAATGCACCCCTATCTTCAACATGACTATTTCCATTCTCCATCTCTATGTCTTAATAACCTAATACAATAACTGACTTGTTAAGTCTCTGAATAAGTAAACTCCTAGTTGTTCTGTGCATTTGTTGTCCCATATGCTCCCCCATTGTACCATGTTCATGTGTTTCTAATGTGATCTCTCTATGTTCCCAACCCCCTGACCCCTGTTTGTAAAGCTGTTTGTTAAATGGTTGTGAATCTGGTCATTCTATGATTGTATGGTTTCTTGTTGAATCTTTGTTCTCCTCAGAATTGATTTCAAAACTGTTTTCCACCCTTAGTATTTTCTTAAAACTGTTTCTATTCCTGAAACCTTTTCATCGCTAAAAGTTTTATCTCTACACTGTTTTACTAAGCTCTTTCAAACTATGTCAAACACTCTCACTTCTACTCTTAGATTATAAAGTTCTGCCCTCCAGTGTGTGTACTGCCTAGGAATCCATGAGATTCCTCCAAACTCTGGCACATTGGGGCTGACCCTTCCACACTGCACATAACCAATTATCTATCTAAGAAAGGGTCTTGGTGTGAGCATTTCCCGGGATCCCTGAGGTCCTTAGGGAACTTTGACACACCAGGACACTCTGTGGGCTATGAGACTCTGGGCATCTGAGATTGTTTTGAAGGCATGGCATTGCCAGGTTTACTTTGGGCCTATTTCAGGCTCCCTATAGTATATTTTAGATTTAATTCTTTCACTTCTGGTCTGTAATAATCATCTTTGTAAACATATATTGGGGGAATTAGTAAAAAGGGGAGGGATTCTTATATGATTTTTGTGGGGAAACCGGGTAGAAATCCTGTTTTAGTGTTATATTGTTTTATTTGCATTAGAAATCCTTCCTTAGGATAATTATATTTACTGGTTTGCATATTAGAAAAATACGTTATAATCTCATTACTTCATTATCACGAAATTCTGCTGCTGCATAAGTCATAATCACCTAAAAATCCTATCGTTAAGCTACTGCTGTAATTCTGCCTAATAAAATGACCATTCTCTATGTGTATTAGAAATCCTGCTTTAGGACCGTATTTGCATTTTCTTTAAATCATGCCTATGTCGCCTAAATAAATAATTGTCTTGTCTATAAAGATGTCTAAAAACAACCCCAACACATAGACACCATGTTCTAGTGTAAATATGCATGAAATCAACTTTTGTTACATTCAACACCTACACCAGCATGCCTATAGGACTTAATAAAGTTCAAACTGTTTTTAACTAATTCCCAGAATTCTGATTTCATGTTTATAGGGTATTAAAGATCCACGCCTAGGAAAGCCTTAGGTAATTAAGGTCTTATAAAATTGTAAAATTGTGCTCTGTTTATTTGTGAAATTGCCCAGGTTCAACAGGTTCTAAAATCAGTAGGAAGATTGATTAGGTTTATGTCACTTCGTTTTAAAACAATGCTACATATTCTCTGCTTGTTATGCTCACCTAGATATCCTGTTCTAGGACCTTCTGAACTGAAATCTGTGTTTGAGACGTGCCAATTATCTACTTATGTGTGGAGCTAAACATGAGCCCCCTTAATTGTCTTCATACTTGACAGTCCTATATGTTCATTGTTGTCGCTTAGATTTTCCCTTTTAAAGACCTTAGGAGAGTCTATAATTGCCTAAAATTAGAGGTCCTAAACACTTCTAGGACCACAAGGAAGGGACGGGTAATGCACGCTTAGAGTCCGTCTAATTTAAAATCTCTTATATAACCGCTAAGGGAGGGTAATCAGGTAGTAAAAGGATATGATGACCTTTGCGCTAATATCACGCGTAGCCCCTCTTGTTGAGGAAGGATTACCGGGTATTATACATATGTGATCCTATAGGCTGATAACTTAGGACTACCCTATCTTATTTACATATGTGTGTTCAGACTGCTTACCTTTTAAACTCTTTTTATATTATTTACATATGTGTGCTTAGACTGCTTATCTGTTAAATGACTAATTTACTAAGTAAGTTTGGCGGGGACCCACTGTTGTGGACCTCGAGGGGTGCCTAACACCTTCCTCTCAAGGTAATTTCAAGCCCTTACCCAATCTCTGGTGACACAAACCGATTTCATGAGTTACTTGTAATAGGTTCCCTAACGCACCTTAACCTGTCAGGTGGCGACTCTTCAACTTCTTGTACCCCTTTCCCAAAAGGAAACGAGTTGTCCCAAATGAATGTCAAAACCCGATTCCGCGAGGAAAAAAAGGGGGCGCCACAAGTACGACATCACCTTTCATGCTTTACACTCTTCCACACATGATAATGTATATAAAATGACACGGCATCACCCTTCGTTCTTTGAACTCTTTCTCACTAAGCATATGAATATCAATAAAATGGCAAGGCATGAAATATATATAAAATCGAGGAGAGTGATCAACGAATATTCCATACGAGTTTTCCATTACTGCTTTACAAGCCAACAATGATTCAATAAAAACTCTCGAGAGCTATATAATTCAAGTACTTCCACAAATCCCACAATTTATCAACAACACAAGTATGGAATCTAGCATCTAAAACATATCGGTCATAGCAACGTATTAACGATTTTGCATAGAAATGGCCGAATTAGACATATCAATGTATCCTAATAATTTTCGTCACATTGATTAAGCTATATTAGTCTAAGTCTCGACTCTAACATTTTCCACTACGTTCTTAATAGCTAGAAGTCAAGTGAGGCATGCAGCAAGAAGGTTATGAAATTCTACAAGACACAATTATAGCATAATCAACCCCCGAGCATGAATAACCCCGACACATACATATACACTCATCACCTTACTTATGTATCACCCCTGCATGTAGCAAAAAATGACAAATAGGAGGAAAAATTTCCTCAAGAAAGGTAGGCAAAACACTTGCCTCAAACAAATCAATTACAATACCGAGCAAGCCAAGCGATGGTAAAAAAATACCATCTCGCACGTTCCGATCTCCGAACAGCTCAAAACTAACCAAAAGTAACTCAAATACAACAAACAATGCTAAAGGAACAAATCCCAATTGAAAAAGGTTGAATCTTTAATAAAAGACCCAAAATCGGCCAAAAAATCCCAACTCGGGCCCGTACCTCGGAACCCGACAAAACATACAAAATTTGATAACCCATTCAATTATGAGTCTACCCATACTTATTTTATTCAAATTAGACTCCGAATCGATGTTCAAATCTTAAAAATTCACTTTATGAAACTTTAGGCAAAAACCCTCAAATTTCACTTCGAAATCATCAATCAAAGCCCAAAAACGAAGATGAATTCATGAAATATAACCAAAACTTAGTAGAGAACACTTACCTCAATTCATATGGTTAAAAGCTCCTCCAAAATCGCCCAAATCCGAGCTTCCCAACTTAAAATATGACCAATTGAACAAACTGTTGTTTTATACATTTTTTTCTGCCAGCTAATTCTGCCTCGTTTCTCGTGCCAAATGATCTCGAAACTCACGTTTTATACCTCCAATATATTCCTTGTAAAATTCTAGTCAATTTAGACTCTTGAATCACTCAATTTGACTTTAAATTGAAGGAGAGATGTTAGTTTCAATAATTGGAAATAGTGCAGATTTTTAAATATGAAGTCAGTGGCAATTTCGTAGTTAGTCTAAAAAAATCTGGCCTCCCAATTCTTAGTAAAATGACCATAAAATACTCATACGATGTCCAAATTTGATGATTCTTTTTTCTGTGGGTCCTTATTTACGATACGGATCTAATGCTTCATTTAAAACAGAAATCAGAGCTTATTTGTTCAATATGATATCATTTATGCTTGAAAAACAATGTCGAAACATGAAAAACGAGTGCAACACAACCCAAACCTATCTGAAACTTACCCGAGCTCCTCGGGACCACGTCCAAACATACCAAAAATTCCCATAACATAACACGGACTTACTCGAGTCCTCAAAATACCGAGCGAATTGCAAATACTCAAAATGACCTGTCGGGTCGTCATATCCTCCACCACTTAAACACACGTTCGTCCTCGAACGTGTCAGGAATCTTCTCAAAGATAATAAACCATGGTGTAACCTCACTAAGAATAACATCGGGGGTGATCCTACGTCACCCTGATCCACGTAAGCCCACCAACACTACACCATTAGAGATCCCTATTTCAACCTTGGTCCTTAAACTTTAGAACCACATTTTATCGTCCAGAATTTTTTACAAGATCCGAATCCCACATATACATAATGTACAAGTATGAATCAGTCGTATCAAATCATTACAATCATAGTAGGAACTATTGACCACCATTACTGCCAAAAACAAATCCGGTGCCGCTAACAAACCTCATATGGATTAGGACCTCTCTCAAAACCTCTATACCCTACCGATTATGAAAGAAACACGCATAACTGCTTAACCACTCATCTGTTTAATAAGCCAAGAAAGTCACTTGCACGACGAGGGCCATTGTGCAAATCCTCAACAAACTATAGTGTTATTCCTCCAAAAAAAAAAAAACAATACAATAACGCAAATCTCAGGTCTAGAAACCTCATCTCAGCCAATTCAAGCAACCACACTGACCAGTATCAACAATAATCATATGGAGCCACACACGACCCAGTTCAACACACTAACAAGTAATAATTTAGATATGACAGATAACAGTAAGAAAACCAAATAAGAAAACCACTAAACAAATTAAGCAAGCAGGGAAATTTTAGCACTTTACTATGAACTATTCTCAAAAAGTGAAAGCAAAATACAATAAATATAAATAATGAGGCACATTTCATCACTGTACCATTGCGGCGTGAAACCTGATCCCATCATATCAATCCACATAGGATACCCATCGAGCCATAATATTCGGGCTCACTGGTCACATGTGATTCAACATCGAGCACAACTGAGTGCACTGATGTTTATCTATGTCAATACCACATAAGAGGGGGGAGGAGGTGATTTGTGTGGTGTCTAATTTTTTCGCGTGCACAGATCATAGAAGGACCAGGTTCTTCTATGTGTTCCAACTCCTACAGTTTTCGGAATAATAAATGCGGAATTTAAAGAACACAACAATTTGACATGGAAAACACCTGGCTCAAAAGGTGAAAAAACCACGACCTACTTCGCAGTAGGATTTTCCCAATCTCTTCACTAAATCAATGAGCCGAACAACATTTACAAAATAAACTCTATTGCAAGCCTAAGGATTAACTCTAAACCTCTGTGGCAAACTAGCCTCTAGTTATTTGCGACAAACTTCAAGTTAACTATAACTTGAACACTCAGTACCTGTTACGATTCCTTCTAGATAAAGCTGAAAGGTATAATTTTTAATCACCTACTACAGATAAACTATACTAAAAGACAACAGATGGAACCGATTCTTCTAGCTGGTTCAAGTAGCTCTAGATTCGCACTCTCCAGTTTGGCTCGATCTGCTTGCAAAATTTTTTCACGAATTTTGCTCTCAATTCTGGATAAATTTCTATTTTGTGCATCTATGTACAATAAGAACACTGAACAATATATATGATTTAGTAGACAAAGAGATATACTAGAATTCGGATGCTACCCCCTCTTGGTGGAAGAGTTCTAGTCAAACTTAACTCCTAAATCCTTCTTTATCCTAGATTCTGTTCTTATTGAATAAGGAGTCCTTCTCCATTTTCATTTTTGCAATCTTTTCGATCAGAAGATATCTCAATTTTACCAGAATACATTTATCTCCTGCATGTTCATCTCATGTGCCTTTGATTCTACTCGTCTATGTCACATGTGATGGACATGGTTCATCTCTGAGTTCCTTTGTCAATCTTCAAAACTATTTCCTTTCTTAGGCCAACAAATTCTCCCTTTTTGATGATGATAAACTTTGTTCTTCAGACCTGTTTCAGCTTAGTCCAACAGTGACACATATTAGAGTATTAAGCATTTATCATAAAGAACCAGGTTCATTTGCCTATATATATCACATGTTCAGAGCATAACCTATCTTCCCCCTTTTGTCGAAAAGTTGCAAAAAAAATTACGTGAATCCAGATTTTTAACACTTACTCATGGCCACTTGAACAACTGCATATGTTATCATGGATTAATCACCAATAATCAACAAAGAATTTAAACTATCAAAAAATAGAGATACTGAATCAGAGCAAAAAGTATCAGATTTCATTTATAGAGAAAATACGATTCTGCCAGAATCCACAAAATGAAACAAAAACAGTTAAAAAATGAGCAAAAAATAAAAAATTCTAAATCTGGGTCACTGAAAGTTCTAGCAGGCTAGGAAATTAAGGCTCGGAAGAACTGCAGATCTGGTTCATTTAGCCGAGATAGATGGTTCAGTAGACTTAGAAACAAATGAAGACTTCTTTGAGGAAGTCTTGACTTTCTTAGGCTTAGAGTATGAACCTCTACCCCTGCCATTTTTTTACTCTGATGGACCAGGTCCATCTCATCCACTTCAACAGCCTCAATAGGCTCAACAACCTTTTCTTTCCCCTTTTCCACTCTTTTCTTCTTACCCTTCTCTAAAGCTCTCTTCAACTCGTCCTCGCTTTGCTTTAACTTGCTCCTTGTAGTCCTTCCTCTTGGAAGAGAGATATTAGAAGTCTCAGAAGAAGCAGCTTTTCTTTTCTTACTTTCTCTTGATGTTCCAGACGTTTGAGCTTTAAGAGTTCTTTTCTTCTTTGGATTGTAATTATCGCTTAATGTTTTCAGCAGATACACCAGGGTTTCCTCAGTAGATGAACCAGGTTCATCTGTATGCTTTCCTAGATTTACTAACCCTTATGCAGCTTCTCCTGATTCACTTCCCCCTGCGTTCTTGCTATTTTCTTCCACCTTTTCTGGCTCAGCACCACAGATAGCCATTTTTATAGATTCTTGCCCTATTCCCCTCTCTTCACTCCTTACTCCCTCTCTCTCTTTTACCTTTTTAATTTTGTTTTTACCACATCTTCTTCTCGTCTCCAGCAACTCCACATCCTTCACATACCCAACCAGTATGAACCTGTTTTCTAAGTTTTTCAGCAACATCATAGATGACTTCAGAAGAAAGGTTTGGGATAGATGTTACCTGAGTCATCGGAAATTCTAAAATTGTTTTGTGAGGGAGGTGATGGCTTGAATGAACTTTTAGTTTTGAACTGACGCTTAAGATTTCCCTAGATTTAGGTATTTTAATTTGGTGAGGATTCTTGTTGAAACGAAACTGGTTCAAAGTCAATTGGATAGGTTTTGAAAAGATTTTGAGTTTGGGAAAAGTTCTCCTCATGATTTAATTATTAGTATTTCAAAGTGTACAGAGTGTAGAACACATACCTCACCTTTGAGATGAACCAACATGATGAACCAGGTTCATCATTTCAGAATCCTCTTGATCAAGCCTCAATTTGCAAAGATAGAAAAAATTTCAGTAGTGATTAGTGAGTCATATCAAATCATGGCATAAGAGTATACCTTTTATAGTATGAGACTGAGCAGTTGTTAATCTAATTATTAACACCAGTTTCAGACTTTTCTAGCCAATTTTTTTTTGTTTTCATTTTTTTTCATGTATTTACATTCTGAACTGGTGCAATCAGGTGGTCTTAATCATCCCTAATAGTAACTTGTTCCTTTCAAAATGCTCTCTACTAAGTGCTTTTAAAAAGATATCTGCATGGTTTCACAACCAACTGGTTACTCCTTGAAGTTCCTTCAATGCCTTGTTGCTGTGGAACAGGATCAGGCATAGGTTCCAGTGAGGTTTGGGAATTAGTTTGTTCAGTTCCCCCTGTCATGTTGCTAGGGATGGATGAACCTGTTCCATCACCTAATTCCTTCCTCCAGTGTTGCTTCAGTTTGGACTGAGTTTCTGACCAACCCAATTTCTTCATCATCTTTTTCCTTACCAACCCCAATGGTTTCACCTTTCTTTCCATTTCCAAAGGAGACATTTCCTCCTTTGAGGTCCTCAAGTGAAAGGAACTAGTCCTTGTTTCCAGTCATGTGTTTTGAGCAGCCACCATACATGTACCATATTTGGCTACTACCTTTCAGTTGAACCTACAAAAGAAAATCAGGTGTTAGTCTTAGGAACCCAAACTAGTTTGGGTCCTTTTCTATAAGCAAAAGGATGAATTAAATTCTTTTTAGCCCAACTTGGTAACCAATTCTTCCCTCGAACAAAACCTTTGTTCTTTTGACTGGCCTTTTCTTTTGCATTACATTCACTTTTAAAGTGACCAGTCTTACCATAGTGAGTACAAATCTTGTTCTCAGGAAGTGTAAGGTACTTGCTTTTAGGATCCCACTTAGGTAGCGAATTCCTAAAGCCAGGTCCTCTTCTATTGCTACTATGATGTTCCTGTAGCTATGTCAAAGCATCAGAGGACCTGTTCCATTTGCTAGTTCTGTCTAGTTCATGCTTGACCTTGCCTAGATCCTCCTCCAACACTCTTACCTGCTCATCCTTCCTATACAACATGTTTAAGATTACCTATTATTTGCTTTAGATTAAGTTGTGTTGAATCAACCATTTTCTTACTTGTTACTAGCTTTAGTTTTAAATTTTCAGATTTTAATTCTAGGACATTCTCTTCAAGTGTATGAACTTGGTTCTTCACTGGATTGTTTTCACTTACAATCTCACTAACTTTCGATTCCAGGTTCTTACACTTTTTTTTCAAAATAGCACAATCCTTAGACATCTGTTCCTTTTCTTTGTTTATCTCCTCAGATTCGTCAATGAAATCCAGGAGTAGTTCATAAAGTTTTTCTTTAGACAAATATTTAATATTTTATTTTAGATGAATTATACTTACCTCAGATTCCTCATCGGATTCTCCAATTGCCATAAGTTCTTGTTCATATCCATCTTCATCCTCTTAATCTTCATCTGAGCTTTCTCCCCAGGCAGCAACCATAGCCTTTGTTGATCCTTTGTTCTTCTTGGGTTGAACCTGTTCCTTCTTCCTGTTCCTTCGTTCAGCTCTTTCCTTCTTCCATTCAATTTCCCATTGAGGGCAGTTTTTGATGTAGTGATCAGTCTTGCCACACTTGTAACACCCCTCATTGGTTTGTTTTTCAGGAACTCTTGGTTTGTTGTAGCTTCCACTTCTTGAAGGACCCTTTCCTCTCATTAGCTACTTCTTGAAGTTCTTTGTGATCATGGTCATTTCATCCTCCTCCAGATCAGCTCCTTCAGTGATTCAAAGTGCCAGACTCCTTTCCTTCTTGGGACCATCTATCTTCATAGTCTGCCTTCTAAGTTCATAGGTAGTGAGAATTCCAATCAGCTCATCCAGTTTAAGAGTTGAAAGATTCTTAGATTCCTGAATTGCTGTAATTTTGCTTTCCCAAGAGACTGGCAAGACCCTTGTCAGAATTTTCTCAACCTTGTCTTCTTCAAGAATGACCCTTCCAAGAGACTTGAGTTCATTGGTCAGTGTAGTGAACCTTGTATACATCTCTTGGATGGTCTCTCCTTCCTTCATGGTGAAATTCTCATATTGAGAATATAGTAGAGTTCCTCTTGACCTCTTCACTTGAGGTGTTCCTTCATGAGCCACTTGCAAAGTGTCCCAAATTTCTTTGGCCACGGTACAACTTTGAATTCTGCTATACTCATCTGGACCGAGTCCACACACAAGGAACTTCTTGGCCTTAGCATTTTTCTCCCACTTTCTCAAATCCTCAGCAGTGCAGTCAGCTCTAGTCTTTGGCACATCTACTCCTCTCGCGTTCTTTTTCATGGTAGCCATTGGACCATCAGTGATTATGTCCCATAGCTCCTAGTCTTCACCAATGATGTGATCTCTCATTCTATCCTTCCACCAGGAGTAGTACTGGCCATTGAAGAGTGGAGGCCTAACAGTTGATTGTCCTTTCCAACTCCTAGGTGGTGCACTCATCTTGATCTTTTCCTAAGGAGTTAGCCTCTTCAAGGATAACCCGCTCTGATACCAATTGATGTTTATCTATGTCAATACCACACAAGAGGGGGGGATTTGTGTGGTGTCTAATATTTTTGCGTGCACGGATTATAGAAGGACCAGGTTCTTCTATGTGTCCCAACTCCTACAGTTTGTGGAATAATAAATGCGGAATTTAAAGAACACATTAATTTTACGTGGAAAACACCTGGCTCAAAAGGTGAAAAAACCACGACCTACTTCCCAATAGGATTTTCCCAAACTCTTCACTAAATCAATGATCCAAACAACATTTACAAAATAAACTCTATTGTAAACCTAAGGATTTAATCTAAACCTTTGTGGAAAACTAGCATCTAGCTATTTGCGACAAACTTCAAGTTAACTATAACTTGAACACTTAGTACCTGTTACAATTTCTTCTAGATAAAGCTGAAAGGTACAATTTGTAACCACCTACTACAAATAAACTAGACTAAAAGACAACAGATGGAACTGGTTCTTCTAACTAGTTCAAGTAGCTCCAGATTCGCATTCTCCAATTTGGCTCGAACTGCTTGCAAAATTTTTTCACGAATTTTGCTCTCAATTCTTGATAAATTTTTGTTTTGTGCATATCTGTACAATAAGAACACTGAAAAATATATTGGATTTAGTAGACAAAGAGATATACTAGAATTCGGATGCTACCCCCTCTTGGTGGAAGAGTTATAGTTTAACTCAACTCCTAAATCCTTCCGTATTTTAGATTATGTTCTTATTGAATAAGGAGTCTTTCTGCATTTCGTTTTTGCAATCTTTTAGATCAGAAGATATCTCAATTTTACCATAATATATTCATCTCATGCATGTGCATCTCATGTACCTTTGACTCTGCTCGTCTATGTCACCTGTGATGGACCTGGTTTATATCGGAGTTCCTTTGTCAATCTTCAAAACTATTTCCTTTCTTGGGCCAACATGCACACAATATAACTGTAGGGAAAATCATAAGGAACAAATAATATTGAGAAAGACAAGCACATCTATGGTACAACAAGCTAAGCAACATAACAAAGTCCACCCCGCCCCTAGTGCCATGAGGCCTAAACCGAGTCACAATATGCGTGCGAAGAATCATGTAGACCTCGCAACCCATCATAGCATAAAAGAGAAACATATAACATAAACCAAGGCGCTAATAACATCCATTCTGCCCGATGATATACATGTGGCAACGACTGTGCAAGAGGATGCAAATTCAGTCTGATACAGAGTACCCACCCTTACTAGGATCAAAATAATTCCCAAACCAAATCCCGATCATCCCCAAACATGTAATAAACTTCCAACAGTATATAGTGACCTTTCCATAATACCTACCATTAATCACCCAATTTTCTACACTCCTTCACAACTCGCGATCGAGGAATAGTCTGCCAACAAGAACTATCAATCTCTTAGCCTCACGAATACCAGAAATTTTCCTACCCAGTCTCAACACCGCTTCCCAAATAGTTGACACATAACTCATACTACATCATCCCTCGGAAATGCACCCATAAATCGAAACACAATTTATCTGCCAATAGGCGCTCCGGTGAAAACACATAGTGCCAACAAAACCTCAAACACTGGAAATCGTCCGTACCATTAAGAACTCATATCCTTCCCTTAAAAACTAATTTCAACCTTGTGCATGCAACCTTTCAATCCCACGCGGCGCATTGCTTCTAACATGCTAATTTGCAACACTGCGAAAGTCTCACAGTCAACTCTGAACCATAAGCATTATAGCTCATATGCCTGTAGAAAGCATCAACTCCGACCGTGATCATAACCATGATAAGTTCTTCAGATCTCAGTAACACATTATCAAGTCATCATAACCTATCCCCTCTAACTCAACCGAGTCACGCAGACTGCCAACCCGAAAGTAGATCAATCCGATATGACCGCCCTGAGGGAACTTCTTGGGATTTCGAAACCATTTCTTGCATCACTCCAACATTGACATATAGAATCTTCTTGACAAGGAAACACCGTAGATCTAATTAAGATTCACTTCCATTTTCAGGCCCACCTATAGACAAATCCAAAAGCCCTTAAAGCCTACGTAAAACCTGGAACTTTCCAGAACCTTCTCGATAACCACTCATCTTACTATGATCTTCAATACACAGCTAATAGGCTTCAACCAACCCGTGCTACACCAGCATATGCCCATTCAAAGAAATAACCAAGCAATCTCCCGATCCGGAAATTAATACGGCCCATGACCCTAAATCCAATTGTCAGTAGCAGTCTCCACCACTTAGCTCGAAGACATAGAACCCCATCAACAACCCAAAGTACCATAAGAAAATTGAACACCCCATCAATCGAGAATCTTCCCAAATATGCGTTTACCAACCAGACATATGAACCCGCCTCATACCCCAAATGCATGACTAGCAGGTTTAACACTGCATCTGCTTCTGAGGCTAGAAAACACACCGTGATGATAATCAAGCATCCATAGCCCGTCGTAATCTATCTACAGCATCACTGATCGTCGGCACATAGCGAATACTGAGTGCACAACATCACATATGAGAGATCGAGAAGAGTCAAAGTCATAGGTTTCAAGATGAAACGAGGCCGCACGATAAGGAAAGAAGAAAGGGAAATTTTCCTAAATGCCCTGTAGCCTCCCGAAGATAGATATGGACGTCATCATAACGATTTGCAGAACTCTACTAGACACTTGTTCATGACTCGTAGAACCTACGAACCTAGTGATCTGCTACCACCTTGTCACGACCCAAAATCACAGGCCATGATGTCACCTAACTCGACCCACTAGGTAAGCCAACTAACAGCAGATGCAAGATAAAATAATATATAAGAACTAAAATAGGATTGTCTGAACTTTTGCAAATTTACCCAAGAACTGGTAGTACGAATCATGAGCTTCTAGGACTTAGGATTGACAAAGCAAATATAAATAATCACATGATCTATTTGAAAACTACATGAACAGATTAATAATGTCTACAACTACCAAGGACTAGTGGAAGCTTCTATCCAGAATACACGAACATCTTCAGGGTCAGCCCCCGACCTCTTCAGCAGCTTCGCTCCAATAGTCTGCACAGAGTGTGCAGAAGTGCAGTATCAGTACAACCGACCCCATGTATTGGTAAGTATCTTCACTAAACCCGTTGAAGTAGTACGAGGCTTTTAGTTAAAAGATGCTTTTTAATAAACACTATAATGTAACTAGCAATAGAACTATGCGATAGAATAATAGAATAGAGTACACGATGCAACTGTACAAAACAATAAAAGAGTACCAGAAAGAATCATAATTCAACAGTTTCCAACATCTTAACCGGCCCTTTCCTTGGAGTGAAATCCCATGAACCACAACAATTGCCTCAAAACTTTCATAGTGTGAAAGAATTACTCAAGACATCAAATCTAGTGGCACGGCAACACCCTTCGTGCATTTATCTTATCCTCACCATATATGCGTAAAACAGTACCAACCAAATGATAGAAATACCGATAATAGAAATGACAAGGAAGGGATATGCAAGCAGTAATAATAAACGGGAATGTACAGAAGAACATCAGTAACAGACTAAGTAGAGAGCATATAATTAATGACCACAATTAGGGAAAAGATTATAATTTCATCTAACTAGCATGATGGAGGGATGGAGATGGACATAACAAATAAGATGAGGGGAGATAGGTGCATGTTCTTGATAATGCAAGAAGTAGAGCATTAATGGCCAACATGGGAGAAGACTCGTGCCTAAGTGTAGCAAAACAGATATGACATGGATGCAATCATAACAACAGGAAGTAAGTATGATGTTTACAAGTTAAAAAAATAGAAAGCATAGGCAACATAACAACGATTTAGATAGAGAATGAGGAGAAAACAGTGAGACAAGTCACATAAGAACAACAAATACGACGGTAATAATTCAAGGTAAGACATGAAGATATATACAAGAAAAGATTATCATAACATAATGCATGTCTCTCGTCCTCACTTGCACGGATATACCCTCTGTGCCATGACCTCACAATGATACAAAAGTATAAAAGTATAAATGCAATGGCACGGCATCACCCTTCGTGCTTTTACTCATAAATGACATGGCACGACATCACCCTTCATGCTTTTACTCTCAATAACATGGAATGACATCACCCTTCGTACTTTTACTCTCAATAATATGGCACGACATCACCCTTCATGCTTTACACTCTTCCTCGCATGATAATGAATATAAACTGGCACGGCATCACCCTTCGTGCTTTACACTCTTCCTCGCATGATAATGAATATAAAATGGCATGTCATCACCCTTCGTGCTTTACACTCTTCCTCACATGATAATGAATATCAACATCACACTTCGTGCTTTACATTCTTCCTCACCAACAATATTAATATCAATAAAATGGCAAGGCAAGAAGTATATATAACATCGAGGAGAGTGATCAACAAATATTCCAAACAAGTTTTCAATTACTGCCTTACAAGCCAACAATGATTCAATGAAACCCTCAATAGCCATATAATTCAAGTACTTCCACAAATCTCACAATTTATCAACAACACAAGTATGGAAGCTAGCATCTAAAAAATATTGGTCATAGCAACATATTAACGATTATGCATAGAGATGGCCGAATTAGACACATCAATGTATTCTAAGAATTTCCATCACGTTGATTAAGCTATATTAGGCTAAGTCTCGACTCTAATATTTTACACTACATTCTTGATATCTAGAAGTCAAGTGAGGCATGAAGCAAGAAGGTTATGAAATTCTACAAGACAAAATTATAACATTAATCTACCTCCGAGCATGATTAACCCTGGCGCATACATATACGGTTTTCACCTAACATATGTATCACCCCCGCATGTAGCAAACAATGACAAATAGGAGGAAAAATTCCCTCAAAAATGTTAGGCAAAATACTTACCTCGAACAAGTCAATTGCAATACCGACCAAGCCAATCGATGGTCCAAAAATTCCATCTCGCGCGTTCCGAACTCTGAACAGATCGAAACTAACCAAAAATAACTCAAAATACAACAAACAAGGCTAAAGGAACCAATCCCAATTGAAAAAGGTCGAATCTTTAATTAAAGGCCCAAAATCGGCCAAAAAACCCCAACCCAAGCCCGTACTTTGAAACCGACAAAACACACAAAATCTGACAATCCACTCAGTTATGAGTCCACCCATACTAATTCCATTCAAATCCAACTCCGAATCGAGGTTCAAAACTTAAAAATTCACTTTATAAAACTTTAGGCAAAACCCCCCAAATTTCACTTTGGAATCATCAATCAAATCCCAAAAACGAAGATGGGTTCATGAAATATAACCAAAACTGAGTAGAGAACACTTACCCCAATCCATATGGTGAAAATTTCCCAAATCCGAGCTTCCCAACTCAAAATATGACCAACTAACAAACCCTTATTTTATATTTTTTTGCTAGCTATTCTGCCTCGTTTCTCATGCCAAATAATCTCGGAACTTGCTATTTATGCCTCCAATGGATTCCTTGTGAAATTCTAGTCAAGTTAGGCTCTTGAATAACTCAATTTGACCTTATATTGCAGGAGATATGTTAGTAATTGGAAATAGTGTAGATTTTTAAATACGAATTCAGTGGCAATTTCGTAACTAATCTAAAAAAATATCTGGCAACTCAATTCTTAGTAAAATGACCATAAAATCCTCATACGATGTCCAAATTTGTCAATTCTTTTTACTACGGGTCCGTAATTATGATACGGACCTAATGCTTCATTCAAAATAAAAATCGGAGCTCATTTGTTCAATATGATATTATTTATGCTTGAAAAACGATGTTGAAACATTAAAACGAGCGCAACACAACTGAAACCTATCCGAAACTTACTCGAGCTCCTCGGGACCACGTCCAAACATACCAGCAAGCCCCATAACATAAAACGGACTTACTTGAGTCCTCAAAATATCGAGCGAAGTGCATATACTCAAAATGACTTGTCGGTTCATCACAAGGCATGAACGTATACACAAGGAAAACATATAATGCATGTCCCTCGTCCTCGCCTGCACAGAAACACCCTTCGTGTCATGAACTCGTGATTATATAAAAGCATGATGATATAAATGAAATGGCACGACATCAACCTTCGTGCTTTTCTATTATCCTCACATCATAATGTAAATGAGATCAGGTATAATATAAATGAAATGACACGTCATCACCCTTCGTGCTTTTACTCTCAAATGAAATGGCACGACATCACCCTTTGTACTTTTCGCTTTCCTTCACATGATAAAAGATATGAAATGGCACGACATCACCCTTCGTGCTTTACACTCTCCCTCACATGATAATATAAAAGCAATGGCACGCCATCACCCTTCGTGCTTTACACTCTTTCTCACTAAGAATATGTATATCAATGACAAGCAAGGTTGAAAGCATAAATAATATCAGGGAGAATGGTTAAACGAATATTCCAAATGAACCTCAATCACAACTTTCAAGCCAACAATAGATCAATAAACCCTCAGGACCCTTATTTTTCAAATAGTTCGAGAAATCTCAAGAATGGTCTGTAACTCGAGCATAGAACCTAATATCTCACGAATAACAGCCATAACAATGTACTAGTGATTGAGCATGACGAAGGACGAATTAGACATATCGGTGTTTCTCAAAATCCCGTTAAATTTTAATCAAGTTATAATAAACTAAATTTTAGTATCTTATATTTAATTTTGTGTTCTTAGTAATCTAGAAGTCAAGTAAGACATGAAGCAAGAAGGTCACGTAATTCTGCAAGGCACAATTAATCGGATAATCTACCCCCGAGCATGATTAACCCTGGCATATGCATATACGCTCGTCACCTCATACATGAATCACCCCCGTATCTAGCAAACAGAGTCAATTAGTAGGAAAGTTTTTTTCCAGTAAAGTTAGGCAAGACACTTACCTCAAACGAGCCAAATTGATTCCGAGCAAGCCAAACGATGCTCCAAAAATACCATTACGTGCGTACCAACCTCCGAACGACTCGAAACTAGCCAAAAGAAACTTGAATATATCAAATAATGCCCAAGAAATCAAACCCAATCGATAAAGATCGAACCTTTAATCAAAAGCCAAAAGTCAACCAAAAACTCAAACCCGGGCCCACACCTCGGAATCCAACGAAACTCACAAAATTCGATAACCCATTTAATTACGAGTCAATCCATACTAGTTTCACTCAAATCCGACTCCGAATCGATGTTCGGAACTCAAATATTCACTTTATGAAATTTTTTACAAGATCCCCCAAATTTTACTTTGAAATCATCAATCAAAATGCCAAAAACGAAGATGAATTTATTAAATATAACCAAAATCGAGTATAGAACACATACCCTAATTCATATGGTAAAAATCGCCTCCAAAAGTTTCTCAAATACGAGCTCCCCAACTCAAAATATGAACAAATGAACAAACCCTCGATATTAAGTATTTTTACACAGCTGTTCTATCTCGTTTTATATGTCAAACGATTCCGAAACGCACTTTTGATGCTTCCAACAGATTGCTTGTGAAATTTTTAGTCAAGTTAGGCTTTTGAATCACTCCATTTGAACTTATAATGAAAGAGATATGTTGGTTTCAATATTTGAAAATAGTGCAGATTTTTAAATACGAAGTCAGTGGCAATTTCATAATTAATCTGAAAAATCAAGCAACCCAATTCTTAGTAAAATGACCATAAACTCCTCATACTATGTTCAAATTCGATTATTCTTTTTGCTATGACTCATTAATTTCGATAAGGATGTAATGCTTCAATCAAAACAAAAATTGGAGCTCATTTGATTAATGTGGTACCATTTATGCTTGAAGAAACAATGTCGAAACATAAGAAAAACGAGCGCAACACAACTCAAACCTATCCAAAAATTCATCCGAGCTCGCGGGACCCCGTACGAACATACCAAAAAGTCCCATAACATAACACGGACCTACTCGAGGCTTCAAATCACGCATAACAATATTGAAACGACGAATCGCACCTCAAATCAAACTTAATGAACCTTTGAACTTTCAAAATCTCGCGCCGAAACATATCAAATCAACTCAGAATGAACTCAAATTTTGCACAAAAGTCCTAAATGACATACCAAAGCTATTTCAATCCCCGAAACCACAATTCGAACCCGATACCATCAAAGTTATCTCTCGGTCAAACTTGTGAACTTTCCAAACTTTCAAATTTCTAACTTTCGCCAATAGTGTCGAATCCTTCTAAAAAAATTGAAATGCAAATCCTGGTATATGCCCGAGTCCAAAATCATCATCCGAACCTAACGGAACCATCAAAACTACAATCCGAGGTCAAATGGTAAAAAGTCAAACTTGGTCAACTCTTCCAACTTAAAGTTTAAGTTCATGAAATTCATTCTTCCAAATCGATTTCGAATAAAGAAAGCCAAAACCGATGATTCATTAAAGTTATAATACATAGTGAGGAGATATTCGTGCCCTCAAACTATCGAACGGAGTGTAAATATCTAAAACGACCGATCGAATCGTTACATTCTGTCGGGTCGTTACATGTAAACATGGCCAAAATTTGAAATGAAATATCCTGAGTTCGGATTAAGTGACGTTTTGCCATTATTTTTAATCAGGTCGTTCCTCTCTCCCTAATAATTTTAAAAAAATGAAAAACACGGCGTCTTTGCACAACAAACTCTTCTACCAAACAATTATTAACTAATTCTTTAAGCGATTAATTAGACAAGAAAAACCATTTTAAATTTGTTTAGGCAAACAAGAACTGGAGGCAGGCAAAATGTTGGGTTGGGAATAATCCTGATACACCAAATATAAAAACGAACATGATGTAACCAATTCTTTTAAGTGAACATGTTGTAACCAACAATCTTAATACTCCAAATATATAATGACATCTTTGTAATTATAGAAACCTTGGTTTTGTTGACAAGTCTTATCTTAATCGTTGGGCAAATATAAAATTGATATCTCGTTCGAAAGTAAGTTAGCATTTGGATATGAATTTGATTGAAATTTAAAAAGGAAATATTTTAAATTTTATTGAAAAATAATTTTTGGAAGTTGAAATTGTATTTGGACATTCATTTTATTTGAAATAAATTTGAAGTTTTATAATAGGACGAAAATTAAAAAAAATTTAAAAACTGATCATATTCCATGGACAAATAATATTTTCAAAATAAAAATTTGAAAAAAAAGTTGCTAAAATCTATGACCAAACATGGGTAAATGAATTTATTAGCCAAAAATGTGTGTGTGTATATATATATATATATATATATATATATATATATATATATATATATATA